>JAHWFP010024015.1:29751-43971 GCA_023313725.1 Lithobius niger
TATTTTTCTTTATTTTAAATTTATTTTACCGCATCATTGTTCAACATTTTGAAGTCATCGTCTGCACGCAAGCATCCGTCATGGTCATATTCTTCATTATTTTTTATTATTTTTATTATTTGTTTACATGTTTATTTATCAGTAATGGAGCCCATTTGGCTCTTCGTCCTATAATTAAACGTTTAATGTCATACCGCATCATTTTTTTACCGCATCACTTTCGTACAAGATCCCGAAATCATCCGTCATCGCACAATGACGAATAACCCAGCCAACAAAGGTTCTCTATTTTTATCTATTGATTGTTACTCGACTCCGGAGTACCCCATCACCGTTTATACCGCGGAAAATCAATGCCGAATAGCCCTTTCAAACAACTTCTCCTAAAAACAATTTTAAGAGAAGTTGTCTGAAGGGCCTGTTCGTTGTTGAGTTTCTGCAGTATGAACGGTGATGGGGCACTTCGGAATCGAGTTACAATCAATAAACACGAGCACAGAACCCTTCACTAAACAAGCAATAAGCAGTGATGTCTTTGTGTACACATTGTTGCACGCACGGTCGCCCTGTTAAGATTTTGAATTAAAGAACGTCAGCACGATTTGTTCTTTGTTGCAGCCACGACTCGAACAATATGCGGTTGGTATAAGCAGGATAACCAACGGCGTCTCGGGAGTTCTGGCAACAATAACTCGTGGCTGCGCCACTCGGTGATTGTTGGCAGAACTCACTCTACGCCGTTGGGTACCCCACGCAAAATAGATGATTTTAGTAGGTTCAGTAAGAATGTGTTGGTCATAGATGCTTCATGGGGGTGCATGGGGAAGAACCTGGGGAGTCTTTGATAGTACTTCGTGGGTGTCCATGGCGGTTCGAATTCTGCTGTTAAGATTGAATTGTTTACTACTATGCATGATTTTGGTATGATCAGCAAGAATTTATGGGGTATCAGCCTCATGGAGCAGGCATTGCGGTGGGTGCTGAGGGTGGGATTTCTTGGGAGTTCCAGAGCTAGTTCATTTTATACTGCTAAGAATGGCTTGTACACCATATTTCATTCTTTTAGCACTATCTGCAAGAATTTGTTGGTCAAGTCTCACAAATGGGAAAGGTGGGCACTAGTAGGGGGGGGGTAGAGTCTTCTGGGATATTTCATGGGGTTCCATGGGTGGTTCGATGTGATTGCTAAGAATGACTGTCTTGTGTGTGACAATTTAAGCTTTTAGCTCGATTATCAAGAATTTGTTGTTCATCATTCTAATGGAGGCGTGGGGGGGGGGGTGAGGGGGCCCAAGGGTCTGGGCGGTACCTAGGCGCACCTCAAGGGGATTTCACGGATAGTTCGATTTGTACTGCTAAGAATGGCTGGCATACCAATTTCATGCTTTTAACCTGATGTGGTTGATTTTGTTGCTTAACAGATGTACTATTGAGGACAAGAGTCCCAACAACAACAAAAAATAACCATGCTGTGGAGGCGAAACGAAACGGTTGTTGTCAATAACATTCTTAATGCAGTGAAATAGTTATGACATACCCCAAATACCGAATTTCGTTGGTATGTGTCAATTCTGTAGCAAACTACAGAGTTTCCAAATTTTATATTTCCCTAACAAGAATAACGACAACAATCGCCATATTGTATCCACGTTAAAAAAGAGTTCAAACGCCCTTATTCCTTGTTAATATCTAAATTTTAAGCTGCAAAAATTAATAATCGTTTCATTGGTTCGATCTGTAGAAGAGAGTAAAATCTCCCCCAACAACAACACGAACAACAACAACAATTTTATAGTCATATAAAATAGCATCCAAAAGGTCGTAGGCCGTGTCCAAACTTATAGGTTTTAAGCTACAAAACTTGAAAATCAGTTCACTGGGTCGACCTCCCGGTGGGGGCAAAGAGTCCCAACAACAATAACAACAACAACAACAACAAATGGCCATACTGCAGACTCCGGACGGGTCGATTGTTGTCATTAAAACATTTAATGCACTGAAATAATTAAGATACGATCCCAAGTACCGAATTTTGTTGGTCTATGTCAATTCTGGGCGAAACTATAGGTGTCAAAGTTTGCATGGAAGTTCATGCTAAGGCTTATATAAGGACCATTATCACGGCCCTTCAGCTACGATAAAAATAATTATAGTGTGTTTTTTTTATCGGAGTAGGCAGTAGTGAAAAAATATGTGCATGACCACTTTACAAATTACAGATGTTCCTTATTGACTAATCACGGGGGGTTTTAATAGGTTGTTCTGCAGGAAGTTTCATATGTGTGTTCCACACTTATTGCAGACTGCTTACCAGCACCAATAAGCAGTTATGCTGTTATGCTTGGTTTACTTGCCAGGATCTTCGCAAATTTGTTTATGCCATGTCAGATCTATTATGACATCTTTAAAAAAATATCCTGGTTGTTATCTCCTTTTTTCAGGCATGGAAGAAACTCTGCAGTATATTCGAATGGAACAAAACCAAATTAAAACAGTTGACTTTTTTTCGGAAGCCAAAAAACTTGTAATGGTTTTTATTATAAACGAAAAATGTGAAGAAATAGCTGACCACGCCTTCACAAAATTATCGGCTGTGAGGTATATAAAAATCCACAATTGCCCGATTCACACTATAGGCAATTACGCCTTTGCAAACTTAGAAGTTGTCTCCATACTTGATATTATAGGATGCTCAATAGTCAGCATTGGCAATTACGCTTTTGCTAACTCATCAAGCCATCTTATGATTACAAACGCTCCATCAGCAGGACCAGTGAAAAAAATAGGCGATTATGCATTTTCGAGTGGCCAAAGCAGTTTTGTTAGAATGGAGAATGTCAAGCTCACTGATGATTCGGTAAGTAATATACTCATTCACAAATGTAAGTGAACGATTTAATTTTGCATATATGTGCGTTTTAAAAGATCTTTGCTGCGCTACACCAAAGCCCCCTGAATGAAACGTTGTCTCGGCTGTATTTTCCTCAATGGTGTGAAACATCGATTCGACGAGTTTACTGTATATTGCTATTTCTTGACATCCATTAACAACCTTATAAATATCACAAATTCCCATTTTGGTGATAATAGGTACCACACCTCCCGTTAAGCATGACTATACATAAAAAAAATAGTGCTGAAACGTCGTTGTATTGAGGAGCTTTGGCTGCTTTCCAAGAGACACTGACCTACCTACACTGCCAAAAATGAAAGACTCGAAAATAAAAGACCAAATCCTTACGGGGCATGAAAAACAAACCATATTCCGAAGACTGAAGATGAGTTACTTGGATTCACTCATGCCTCGTATATTGAAGGCAGACTTATATTTAACCTTTTCCTTACTCCACAACTTAGTTACTTTCGATTCTTCCATATTTTTTGAATTACGAGCCTGTGGGCGTACACGTGGCCATTCTCTGAAACTTGCAACTGGTTCTTTTAATTTTTAAACTTCTCAAATTTTCTTTGCCGATCGTGTCGTGCGGGTGTGGAATGACCTTCCTGATGAGTTGGTTAAGTTGCTATCAATTGAGGCTTTTAAAACTGGGCTGAAGCATTTTAATTTGCAGAAATACTTATCACCGTGACCACTTAATATTGACTTGTTCATTTACTTGTTTATTTATATTTTTCTCATATTTTCATTAACAATGTCGTCGATGACTGCAAATTTTTGCCGTACAATTTCTGTGTAATTTTTTGGGCGAGGGATTTAGTGGCCAGAATTGGTCCTTTCCATCTCCCTTTTGCTACTGCAATAAAGATATATTATTATTATTATTATATTATACTCTCATAGTTTGGTGAAAATCTAATTTAGCAACACAAAGTAGCAGTATTGTTCCTAAATACTATATTGCCCTAAGCAAACAATGCTCAAGAGCTGTTGCATGCTTCTGTGTTCGATTATTCATAACATTTTAACCAATTAGGTCAATCTTTGAAATGCTCCTATTGAAAGCTGACTGATAGCCCAAGCACCCTACAAAACGTTATTCGATCAGACTAAATGAGATAGAACTGATCAAGGCTTTTATGTTCTCAAGTAAAATATATCACGTTTTACCAACGACAGTCCTCGCAAAAATGCCTGAATATCTCGTCATGTCGAGTAAAGTTTTAATTTGGTACGTTTTATGTTGAGATTTTCTCCGAAGCGTTATACCATGGTTATTGGTAAAATGTTGGCTTCAGACTAATGCAGCTTGTTCGAATGGCCAATGAAACTTAATGTAACTAAAATATTACTCGTCGTTCGTACGTGATTATTAGTTTGTAACCAATAATAATTGTTTCTTTGTTGTAAATACCGAAAGCAAAACTGAATGGAGTATCATACGAAATTTTAAGCAATGCTTCATTTTGAATAATACGCACTGATAAAACTAAATGAGGTTATATTCCGATAGTTTGTATAGTATATACCCCAAAACAAAATTGTTAAGGCTTGTACTCAACGCCGAACGAGTAATAGTTCGAAGGATAAATTATATATATGAAGCTTGCTACTACGCAATTTTCGGTTGTTTCATTTAAAGTTTGAAGTCTTAGTCGGTGTGCATAGCTTGGTGAATGTGCTTGGCGTTTGATATCATGTCTTCAAACGGCCGAAAACCTTAGCAGTAATTCTTAACAAGTTTTGTTTTGGGGTACATAGTATATGTTTTTTTGGTCTTATTGATAAATTCAATTTTTTTCTTATGACTTGCGAATATAAAAGAGCTGAAAATCCAGTTTCACGCTCCTTTTTTTGGGAAGGGGGAACTTTAGTTCTGTTTTGAGGACAGCAGCAAGTTTATTGATATGAACACAAAACATTTTACTCGTGTAGGCCAGTAAATACAAGGCTGAAAAAAGTGGTTAACCCACTAAAAAATCAACTCAGTTCCAGTTCTAATTTGGAATAGGATTTATCATTGAATATATTATAATTAAAAACTTTTTAGATAAATGATAACTTTGATAAATTTATCAAGTCATGATAACCATGAGTAACCTGTATTTCCTGTGCTTTACTCGTTTCAGCTGTCATCAAACACATTTGCAGGCGTTCGTGGTTTTGTTCGATTGATGAATACCAGCCTGACGACTCTGAAAGAAGAGGTTTTTTCACGTATAGAGGGTGAACGCTCTAGGGTCCTAATAACTGGTATTATAACATTTTGTACTCCATCTCTTTTACATTATCATAGCTCCGTAAGAAACTCTTTAAGAACGTTCTCTGTGTTACGATGTGAATCGTAGTGTTGGACTGCAGCACAAGAATATATAATTAGATTACAACAGTTTGGGCCGGTTTACGCAACGACTCGTCTTTGCATTGCTTTCTCGCAGCTAGAAGCTAGAACTCATCTGAAGTTCCAACATGGCGGCAGTTTTAGCTATGTCGAATTGCAATAAAAACGCTGAATAATGAGAGTTCAGAAGCGACTGTGAAAATTTCGTCAGGAGGAATTTTCTCATTGTCACGGATTATAAGACTGCAAGCATTTATTCAAACGACGTCGAATTTAGCTAATCCAAATAACGTTGTTACCATGGCAACGACAACTTCGTCATTGCCATTAAATTCTAGCTGCGAGAATGCAAAGGTGAGTCCTTGCGTAAACCCGCCCTAAACCCGCCCTTATTTGTATAAGCGTAGTGTCTGTCGCGAGATGTTGGATAGAGCATGGTTTCAACTAAACTGTAAAACACGTTCTTAAATATTTCGGTGTATAGGTAAAAGTTTAATCAGAAATTTTACAATACCTATTCATTTTTTGAATTTGATGTTTGCATCAATTTTAAGATTTACAGCGTATGTAAACAATACAAAAAAAGTAAAATTGAAAATGAGTCCTCAGCGAAAATCATACACTAGTATACTGTAGTACAGTAAGGCACCTTTATGCACTTATGTATCATTCAAGTTAAGTGACCTGGATTCGAACCGGCAAACCACTGCATCACCAGCTCACTGCCGTACCTCCTTTACAGATATGGCCACTTGCCAAATGCATAAAGATGCACTGAATATGTTATTAAGGTCAGAACCGTGACCAGGACTCTATTTGACTTAATGTGCTCAGTTATAGTCAATGGAGAGGAAATGCATTTAACTTACACTTACAAGGCTGAACTTTTTAGGCTCACATTTTAGCAACAAATGTATACACTGTGGTCGGCCCAGTGGCCTATAATTGGCGAGCCAAAACCTGCTCCATCTTTGTTGGTGGCCTTCACACCAGCATTAAGAAGGAACACATTCAAAACCTAATTAAAACATCGTTAGACCTCCTGGTTGACTGCTACCCATTTGACACGGCTTACCCATCCTACAACTCGTTCTGTATGACTACTGCAAGTGACTTAGCTGATTCTCATCGACTCAAATATCTGGCAACCGGGCACCCGCATCTCCCACTTGACTGGCTGAAAGCATAAGCCCCACAAATCTCAAACAACCAAGTCTTATACCCGTCTACCAAGTCACTGCCCGAACTAGTGCAAAGGACCATTGACCAATTTTTCAAGACAAACCAACTAAATTGAGGCTGACGACACCAATCTATTACATTTAAGTGGAAGTCTTGATAGCACTAATGAAAATATAAATGGTTAAACAAATGAAGATCTGGAAGCTGAATCTGACAACGTCACTGTTCAGATCTAGTTCTCTCCTCCTCCAATGGTCTCCTTGCCAGCAACTCAACCAAAACATTTCATTTTCTTTGATTTGCTTATTTTAACACCATGGGAGTCTTAAACAAATTCGACGAACTTAAAATTCTTGTTACTTCTCAAAGCTTTGATGTCAATTGTATCTCAGAAACCCACTTTACTGGAAGTACCGATGGCTCTTCTCTGGTATTCCCGGATTCACACTTTACCACTGTGACCATGAGACCAAACAACATGATGGTGCCACTATTTACGTTAAAGACAAAATTCCATCTTCCTTTTTGGGGTCATATAAAGATCCTTTCTGCGAATGGGAATGTATTCAGTGCTATCTCCGCCTGAGTAGCAACCGTCATCTTCAAATTGGTTGCTGCTACAGGATCCCAAAAAAATCGCCGCAACACAATTGGTCGGCTCTCCTGGCATCCTTGAATAATTTTATCGTCTTCACCTATGCCACCCCCAACATTCTGGTTGGCGACTTCAACCTGCACATAGTCAGTTGGTCGACGACTCAAACTTCTCAGTCCAACCTTAGCCCCACTTACGGATTCTTTCATTTCCTTCAAGACCATTAATCTTCAACAACTTGTCAACAAGCCTACCACACATCGAGAGGGCCAAATTTCTGCCCTGCTGGACTTGGTTTAACTTCACATCACCTTCTAGTGTGTCCTCCTTTTGAAGTTAACATTGGTTACTCCATCAACCTCTCCGGCCATGCCTAACCGAACTTCAGGAAAGCCAATTACTTGCTTCTGAACGAAATTATTAACTCAATTGACTGATCCATCGAACTTGATAGGTGGGACGTTGACACGCTACCAGAAATTCTCAAAGATATTCTTCGTGACCTGATCAAAAGCTTTATTCTTTTGAGCCACCCTGCCTACAGAGTCTGTCCACCTTGGCTTAACAAGTACATTCTAGAGCTTATCAACAGAAAAAACGCGCCTACTGTCGTAAGCGCTGTGATCCCACCCCCACAAACCAAGCCGTCTTTAAAACCACCGAAACAAAAGCAGTATCGGTCCTTCGGTCTGCTCGCTGTAACTTCGAAGAATCCCTCATTCATAGATCCAAAACTGGACACAAGGCCTTTTCGCACACATTGATCGTAACAAGAAGAGTACCCCAGTCAGCTACTTGAAAAAACTCCACGGGAAAAATCTTACTAAAAGACCAAGACATTGCTACTGAATTCAATTCCTTCTTTCGCTCTTCCTTTTTTCCGAGTTCCATCCACTTTCCCTTTCCATCTATGCCTATCCCCGTTCGCTTTCAGAGCACTGATTTGAACAAGCCTTTCTCACATTAAATGACGACAGCTCTTGCTGTTCCGAAAGAATTTTGCCGATTCTCCGTAAGAAATGTGCAATCTCTCTTGCTACCCCTACTTCTTAATTTTTCAAAACTCGTTCCTTTCCTGCACCGTTCCATCACGCTGAAAAGATGCTAATGTTACACCTGTCCATAAGAAGGGACTGTCCCACCACGTTAATAATTACCGCCCCATCAGTCTACTTACTTCTTTTCTTACCACCTAAACGGCAGAATCATTTTTAAGAAGACCTTGATTTTGACATCGTAGTCGACACCTCCGTTAAATTTCATACCAATGTAGACAGTATCATTTTCAGAGTTTACAGAAAAGCTCATTTCATTCTCAAATGTTTCGCGCGTGTCAGATCTTCCCTTTTTGTAATGCTTTACAATTTTTTCTTAAGGCTGTGATCCTGTTATGCTTCTCTTCTGACACGCCTGAAATTGTTGCTTTGCTCTCTAAATTCACAGGTTTACTAGGTTGATTTGTCACTGAGGTAATTCCACAGCACACGTTTACTGGTTTTAATTGTTACTTAGCTCTATGCTCGCCACAGTTTAATAGATAAGTTGTTGCTTTGCTTTCCTTACTTAACCAGATTTAATTGTTGTTTTGCTCTATGCACTCCTCAATTTACATTGCTAATTGTTTTATTGCTCTCTGCACTCTACATGTTATAGCTTTAATTGCCACTGTGCTATCTGCACTGTACAATTTACTAGTCTTATCTGTTACATTATTTGAATTTTGTGCAAGAAAAGTTGCATTTCATCAGAAAAAAATACAAAAAAGCTGAATACGATGATAACAAAGTTCACTTAAAACCCTACGTGTGTATATTCCAGGACTCCAGGATGAATTCATGTAACATTGTATTCTGAGAATGCTGACTGACAGCACTTCCTTGTTTTGTTATGGACCTGGCCGACACTTTCATATTTCACAGCAATCTTCCATTAAACACTTAATGATGCCCAGGTTACATTTAATTGTTTCCTAAATGTTTAATTATTGCTTTGCTCTGTGCACTCTACAGTATACTGGTGTAATTGCCACTTTCGTGTCTCCACCCCACCAGTTTACTAATTAAATAAATATACACAAATTGCTACAAGTATTTTTTATTATTGATTTGTATCTGTGCATTTGAAATCACGAAAAAAACAACTACACAGTAATAGAAATAACATAAATTACAGCATAGTGGTGTTTAAAAAGGTAATGTAAAAAAGAAGTTAGCTCATATGCAACATATTAATAATAAAAATTAACAAAACGCACAAGAAGTCTATAACCTATTAATATTTTGTCACTGACAATAAGCAACCAAGGTATTTATTATTCAGTGTCGAGTTTTTAATGTCTTTTTTTGCAATTCTGTACTTAACAAATTTGTTAGTTCAACTGGCAACCTATTAAAAGTAGTTCGTGTATAATCGTCTTTGTGTGTTAATCCATAAGAATAAGTATTCTTTATTACAGGTATTTTTAGTCTTAATGATTTTGTTCGAAGAAAATTAATTTAATGAGTCTCCTTTATTCTAAATTTGTTAGCATAACAATTTGCCTTAAATTATAACATAGTCTCTTAAGTTTAGTAAGTTTAAAATTGTATTATCTTCAAATAATTTAATTATTGAATCATACCTCAATGCCATATCTCAAGTGGCATTTGTCATTCGAAACTATTTTTTTGTATAGAAGGACGGTTTCATTTGTCTAAATTTATTAATTAAGGTGTAAACATGGCAATCGAACTTCATAATTGATCAATGTAAAATTGTGCATGCCTAAATATTTGGTTTCAGTTACTTTTTGTATTTTAGCACAAGAGGGACAACAGTTCACATCCAGATGACAATATTCAGCATAAAAGAGCAGGTTTTTTTCAAACAAAATTCTAGAGGTTGTGTGAAAGTCAATAGTACACGTTTTTTTTTTACCATTTATGAACAGATACTTTGATACAAACCACTTATTTAAATTTTCACAATTCATTCTAAGAATTGATTCCATATTATTTTAATCGGTGTCAGTAGAAATCAAAATAACGTCATCTTCAAATCAGTCGCAAATATGATATACAAAAGTGGCCCAGCAATAAACCTTGTGGGATACGATATTTTATGCCTTAAACTTCACTAAAATTCTGATTAATTTTTGTATAGGTCTCTTTCGATTATTTAGATAGCTTCTTAAAATACCATGACGTTTTTCTCTGAGACCATGCTTTTGATATTGATCTAAAGTGTTATCCGAGTCTACGGTATCAAAATCATTGTATAGGTCAACAAGAACAGCCTTTGCAAAGTTTCCACAAAAGAGGGCTCTAGCAATCAGTTCGTTTAGATCTTTTATTGCATTTCTTGTACTTCTATTTTGTGTTAACCCATATTGTTTGTTCATATTACGCCTATTTAATTTTTTTTTTATATTATTAAAGAAATATTTTTCAATTATCTTATTAATGTATGACAAAATACTTATTGGTCTGTATTAGTCAAGGTTTGTCTAAATGTCCTTTTTATGTATTAGTCTAAGTATTTGGACTTTGAGTTCTTCAGGTCAGACCGCAGTATATGGATATGGATAATTGATGGAAAAGCCAATAGCTCAAGATGGGTTAAATAAATACGGACGCAAACATATTCACGTTGCCTTTTGGACTTATATGTCAAACTGCCTGAGTGGGGAATCGAACCCACGACCTTTGAAAACAAGGGCGAGGTCCTACCACTGAGCCACACTGACATGGCCAAAAGAAAACGTCCATAGGCAGCATTTAACACGCACATAATTATATACATGTAAACATACACTTTTCCAATTATTTCACGCTTTCTTTTTAGTTCCTTTCGATTTCACTAGTGTGTGGTCACAATCAGGTGTCCCTCCAGTGGCGATTGGAAAAGTGTATGTTTACATGTATATATGTGCATGTTAAATGTTGCCTATGAACGTTTCCTTTTGGCCGTGTCAGTATGGCTAAGTGGTAGGACCTCGAACTTTGATTTCAAAGGTCGTGGGTTCGATTCCCCGCTCAACCAGTGTGACATATAAGTCCAAAAGGCAACGTAAATAGGTATGCATTCGTATGTATTTAATGGATTATTGAATTAATTATTTCATCTTAAAATTTGATGTATTTTCAATTACCCGCAATGTGCTTTATTAGAATATTACCATATCGCGAGGAGTGTTAAAGTTTCATATCCTTAATTATATTTATAACAGGGTAGCGTTCACATTGAAAGAGTGCCATAGTACGTAATTTCGCAATGTAGACAGCATAATTTCATCCTTTTAATACCTATTTCAGTTATTAAATTATTTCAATTATTTCAGTTGTATGTATACTGTATTACATGTAATTGTGGCTGGCTGCTAGTGACTCCCCAGTCCTTGCCAGACCCGTTGCTATCGCAATAATTATTATTTTTATTATTATAGTTATGCCGTACATAGATAGAGGCAGCATCGATGTGATCAAAGGCCACTTGTGCTGCAGTAAAACCGTTGTAAACTTCTATAAAGTCATATAAAGTTGCAAAGTTATATAAAGAAACCAGAACATTAACCCAAACAACGAAAATCTTACTGCAAACAACGTAGTACAGTAAGCCACCTTTACGCACTTATGTTTTGTTGAACTGGCCACCCGATCTGTTTCCATATCACTGACATAATGTGCAAAAAGGTAGCTTACTGTACTACGTAATTTCTAGCTTATGATTTTTGCTGTTTGGATCGATTTCCTATTTCCTTTAGTTTACTCATTTACTTGTTCCTTTGATATCGCTGTATGCTCTAAAAATTAAGTCCCTAATAAGACTTTGCTCTCTATTATTAGTTTTAAATTTTTTTTTTCAGATAAACTCAAGTGTGATGAGTCCATGGATTGGATTATCACTACAGGAAATCCCAAAAGAAGATCGCGATTTCGTTGCTTGTGCCAGGACGGAAAACAACTGGCGGAACACACCTGCTTGAGAATACCAGAAACATGTAAAGGGAATTCTACTGTTGCCGCATAAACATGCATGAAGGCAATCAGAAATAAACTGAGGCATAATTTTAATGTATAGACACTCCCTTAAAGTTTCAAGATAAAAATCACATTAAAACAATTATGTATATTTTCTTTCGGTGGAACAGTAGGATATATTCATTTTGCCAAATAGCAGGAAACGAATATGAGTTACTCTATGATTATGAACTAAACATGTTTCTCCTTAGCTGGTTACAACCTAGCTGTGGCAACATGGCTCGACATGTCAGGTGTCTCTTTAGGAAGATGAGCCTGTACCACTGCAAAACACGTTCTAAACTGCAGTTTGTTAGTAGTCAGTTT
The DNA here is from genome assembly GCA_023313725.1 of Lithobius niger. NCBI lineage: Eukaryota > Metazoa > Arthropoda > Chilopoda > Lithobiomorpha > Lithobiidae > Lithobius > Lithobius niger. Next base: position 42,093 of record JAHWFP010024015.1, read on the forward strand.
GATAGTCCTCGCGTTTACATAATAAGAAAACCTAGATAACTGAATGCTGTCATATTCTAGTAATATGATCAATACATCCTGTAGTTTCTATTCGCCTACTACTAAGACCATATTTTATTTCACGCATACCAGTTAACATTACGGCCCTGGATGCTCCTGTTCATTGTTACAGTCCTAATAGTGCAGCAAGCATTGCAGAGTAATAGTTTATGCAAATTAGGAAAAAATAAGGGCAAAGGCTAAGAACCCTTAACTGAAAAATTACAGTGCGCCCATTTAATTTGTTTGGTGACAGTTCGTCAAGAACTTCTACAAAAATATAAGTCTTACTTGCTTCTCACAAATATACTGACATTGTCTGTTATTATCATACACTATTTTTAATCCTTCATAAACCGTAAAAGGCAATCATAGCTCGGGGCTTGCAAGTTATCAAAACGGGTTGGACATGAAGCACACTTTCGTCCATCTTATCTTCATGGCTGGGAGAAATTGTTCTTCAGGGGTTTGCTCCACAAGGCCAATGGTCCCAAACTCGGGCATGCTCGATTTGCACACACTGCTCGGTGCTGGCAGCCAGGCTTGGAGGTCGCACTGTCTGGCTAGCTGGAATCTCATGCTATTTCACGCACATACCACCCCTTTCCAGGCAGTCTGGAAGTCGATGATTTCATGCACATGTGTGGATAACACAATACGTGCACTTCATCTCATCGGCAAATGGCCTGTTGGCATTTTTCAAGCAGTATTTTTACCAGGGGCTTGGTCGACATGTCTGCAATGTTATGTTGAGTCGATATGTACTGGAGCACAATGGAGCTTTGATTTAGGGCGTCAGCATGCACAAATTTATATGAGATGTCATTGTGTTTGGTTTGCATATGCTCACGATTGTCTTTCGCGAATGCAATTGCGACTTGGTTGTTGCTTTATATAATGGGCCTGTGTACTGGGATCCAAGCTACCTCTTGTTGAATAACTTGTAGCCGTATCGCTTCATACGTTGCTGTTGACAGTCCAATAAAATCAGCTTCCATGGTTGAAAGGGCTATGCACCTTTTTTTATGTGCTCTCCAGGATATTGGTATCCCAGACAGTAATCCTATATACCCAGACCAGGACTTCCGGTCGTCAACGCTGGAAGCCCATGAGCTTTCCGAATAAAAACTGAACATGGGTACTTAAATATAGTTGTGCCACATAATTAGCCCTAGGACAGCTTTTCTCTTGTGTATGCACTGACTTGTAACACTGTTTAGCCTTGCCATACAATGTGCACTTCAGTGGTCTTTCACTGTTGTGTGAGTCTGAACACTATCACTATAAGCTTTACTACACAATGCACACTTAATTGGCTTTTCACTGGTGTGTGTGTACTAAACACTATCATGTATAAGGCTTTACTACACAATGCGCACTTAATTGGCTTTTCATTGGTGTGTGTGTGTAGGGTAGACCCTATAATTGTATAGCTTTGCCGCGCGGCGAGCACTTTAGAGGCCTTTCTCCAGTGTGTATGTAGGGTAAACCCTATAATTGTCCAGCTTTGCCGCGTGACGAGCACTTTGAGGCCTTTCTCCAGTGTGTGCACAATTATTGTATTATCGCAAAGTATGCTATGCTGTATGGCACTACACTGAAAACAGTAGGCTGTTTGTCTCACATACGTCACTGTGCTGTCTTTCTTTTCTGTCGATCTAAGCTGTCTTTCTTTTAGAACTCGCTTGCCGTTGTCTAATTTCGTTACACATTTTCTTAGCAGTGCTTTGAAAACGTGTGTCTTGCTTGAAAATTCAATTCGTAATTGTCTGTTCCTAACATCCGGTTGGCAATGCTTCTTATACTGGGGTAGACTTGGGTAGACTGGGCCCATAACCCT
>JAHWFP010024016.1:0-22708 GCA_023313725.1 Lithobius niger
GTTGACCTTCCATTCTTCGAGCTGGTTGACCTTCCATTCTTCGAGCTTTCTCCTGGAACGAGTACCGGAGGTCACTCCTTTAAGTTATTGGTCCGGGGATCGCGAACGGAGTGCAGAAAACATTTATTTGCTCTTCGAGTGGTCAAGCCATGGAACTCACTTCCAGAGGATGTGGTCATGGCTCCGTCAGTCCATGTCTTTCGTAAACTTTTACAGCGTTTACCACTCACTTGTTACCTGAAACCTACTTACTAATCATATTTTAGATTAGGAGCGGCGTTGTGGCCCAGAGCCTTGCCGTTATCCTTGCCTTGTGGCTAAAGTTATATTATTCTTATTCTTATTATTAATTAAGTACAATTTGCATTAACTGAACACCGACATTACGTCTTAGTTAGAAAATAACGAACGACTTCACCTGCCTTAAAGTAGACATACAAACTCGACTGCAGCCTTATGCTCTCGAGATATTTAGTAACTTTTCTTGGATTTTATCAAGAGTGTTTAAAAATATGTTCTTTTTCCTTTTGTTTAAAAAATTTATATGACCAAAAATCGACGATAAAACTACTGTTACCTAAAAAAAACATTTATAAAGTACAGGTACTCCTTTTAACTAAAACATTTTGCTTTTATATATAAGAAAACAAAGTAGATTAACCTATTAAAATTGAATAATTACGAAATTGTGTGGCACTTATACAACTTGTATTAAAGAAGCAACAAGAAGAATTAATTAGTAACTATAAATATATAACACAAAAATAACCTGCATTAAGCCAATACTGGTACACACTAATTATGGATGCAAATTTAAAGAACATTAAGCTGTGTTTTATAAGTGCCAATGACTTTTAAAGAAATGTGGGGCATTGAAAAAATGTCGAATTAAAAACTAACATTCGGAGTTGGGAGATGACAAATTAAAAAGCTGACGATCGTTGATAGATTTTTTTAAATTTACTTTTGTGGAGATATTAATACACTTTTTCTTAGTGCAGTCTACTCGCATTGTTAAAATTTATTTTGTGATAACACACTATATACGATACAAGGGCTTTGTAGTGTTTATGTACACTACGGACTAATGAAAAATAAAAAGAAGAAAATTGGCTGTAAAACTATGGCAAATACGAATGCATTAACTTGTGTTTACTGTCAATATGGGCCTATAACTTGACGCATTCATTTGCGTACTACTTTGCATTCCACCTTGCATTCCAACCCATCCAATCTTAACCAAAATGGGATGTAGCTGTTGTTGTCTACTACGTAGCCAAATGCCCACTGAAGGTAAAAGCCTATAGTAATCGTCACCGCAGTTTCCCCGCCATGTGTTGGGCTGCCAAAATGCACATCGGTTTTGCGGCGAAGCCGATTCTTGCTTAAAACGAGACTTGGCATACTTCGTACCTTCCTTGAGTTTACATGCTTGAAACGTTCCGCTCAAACACAGTTGAAGTATAGAATTGTCGTTCAGAATACCGTTCATGAGTACGGGTTTGGAGGCAGATTTCGAGTTTAGCAAGGTTACAAAATACCATTGCTTACTCAAGTGTACGGTCTGGAGTAGGAATCGAGTCTTGAGTCTGTGTTTGCAATACGGGCCTAAAACCTTCATTGATGAGCTCAGTAGGTAATTGCCTTGCGTATAAGATCTGAGAAGGATGTTGCAAGTTCGTATCTTGAAACCAGATTAATTTTTGTTTTAGCATGGTCCAAAAGTAGAAGAGCGCTCTTGATTTGATTAACGCAAGAACTTCGTACCCTGCAAGTAGTGTAAATGTTGCGAAGCTGTATTTTCTAGGTACAGTGATTGGTTATATCGTTTAACAAGCGTGAGGGTCGACTACCTAGTAGCAACCGGTCTTCGGTACACTTCTACCACTATTTCGCCACTTTCAGCCATTTCCGCTTCTAACTTCTGTTTTTAAAATAATACATTTAAACAAATTTTTGGACGCTGAATGTAATGGTGAAAACAGTTTGCCTCTGTCTGGCACCGTTCCATAGAGATGGGCTCACTTGTCGGCCACTTACGAGCCACTTCCGTTTCAAACTTCCGGTTTTTTTTTTAAAATTCAGTTTAACTAAATATTGTGTTTTGTGTTCTTTGATTGTGAACAAGATCTGTAAATTAGGACTGAAAATTAAAAATTGCTTGCTTTCACATGCTGTTGTGAGATTAGTACCAGTCAGTGGGCATCCTGGAACCGTTGCTTCTCTGCTCTCACAAAGTAATTTGGAAGTTTTCGTTTGCCTCTGTCTGGTACCGTTCCTAAATGATGGGCATTTTGTCGGCCACTTACGGGCCACTTCCGTTTCAAACTTCCGGGTTTTTTGTATCCTTTTTAACAAAATTTTTGTCGCTGAATCGAATGGTGGAAACCGTTTGTCTCACTCTGGTACCGTTCCGGAGTTGAAAAAGGCGACCGACAGATGGGCGCATAAAAAAAAAGCTTTTTTTTTTAAATTTAAAATCGTAATAATGTGCAAAAGTTGGTCTTCGACTTCCTAGTCAATATCAAAAAAGGAAAAAAAAAAGAATTTTAAATGTTTTCAGTTGTCCACGTGGGGCTAAAGTTTAACATTACAAGTCGCCAAATGAAAAATCGCCAATTCCGCAAAATGATTTTTGACTATTTTAAAACACAGCTTTTTACATTATCTCATTCTGTACTATCAAAGGCCACTAAATGAAGCCAGAATCAGAAACAATTTATATATATTTTTTCTTTCTGAAAACAATTCGAATTATCGGCCACCAAATTAGGGGAAAATATATTTTCTTTGCCAGTTTTACGCTGTAAATTAAAACGAAGTTTAGGGACAAAATATTTTTTTTTAAATTTAATTCTGACTTCTTTTAATGGTCTCTGAGAGTACCGAATGTGATAATGTAAATAGATGTAATTTAAACTAGTCATAATATTATTTTTTTTAGAATTAGTGATTTATCCACGGGTAGCTGCGAGCACTGGGGCGTCAGCTTCGATAGGCGTCCTGGTCCCAGTGTACATCTCTGGCTTCGTACAGACCCGGGTTCGATCCTGGCGATGGGAAGTGTATATGTACGGGTTTTTCTCCGGTTGTTTCCCGACCGTTGCACGAGGGTTTCCTCCGGGTACTCCGGTTTCCTCCCTCATGCGGCAAAAAAACAAGTGTAATATTGGTGGTACTTGTTCTGCTTAACATCTGCCGCTGGGGAATTTGGGTGGGTGGATGTATTATTATCCCATATAATGTTAAACTTTAGGCCCAGGTGGGGACCGCTAATAAAAAAAATTTAGGAAGGTGACCGAAGACCAACTTTTTCTCACTATTACGATTTGAAATTTAAAAAAAAAATATATTTTTTAATCCACCTTGATGGACAAAGTTCTAGAACTTTGCTGCCTCTCAGCTTTTGCTGCACCCAGTTTTTTCTGCTTGCCTGCAAACCGCCACAGAGTGAAGTCACGCAAGGCCGAATGGGTTTTTAAACGCTCCATACGTGCCTCCCACAAAGCACGCATTTTTTTTTTTTTATCTCAGTTGCCTTGTACGCAAGGAATGTGATTCGCTTGTATGTACCGTAAACGACTCAGCGCGGGAATTGAATTCGGCGTGGGATACTCACAAAATACTGACAGGAATACAACAGAACATTTTCTAGCAGCCGTGCACGTTTTAAAACGGATTTAAAGCAAAGTACTGATTAACGGCTCAGATTAGAAAGTCAGCTAGATATCGCATCTTGCCTCTTTCAAGCCTACGCGGAGCCCTGGTGGTAGTTGGGGGTACTAATACCTATCATACTGCTTTGTCTCCGTTCAGCTCCGCACGCAAAACATTAGCAGAGGTGTTAGTACCACAACTATCGCCAAGGCTCCGCTTAAGCTTAGAAGAGGAAAGATGCAACATCTAGTTAAGCTTCTAATCTACGGTAACGGCAGATGAATTAAGCCTTGTGAACGTATGTCAAGTGGAATATCAAGTATACGTGATGTACATTTCGTTTGGAAAGTAGGTCCCTTTAAGTTAAAAAATCTCCTCAGATTACTGGATCCTCTCAGTGCATAAAATTTAATAAATATAAAATTCACCATTTTTTCTATCCACCCAAGCTAAATGCAGTGTTTGTTATCCAGACTGTGCCGTAAATCGACTATTAATAGTTATGGCAAAGCTGTGGCTCATCCCCTCCCGTTACCTCACCCCCAAAATGCTTAAAGGTCGGAAATCGTGAAAATACCTAGTTACAGCCCTAGTTACTATAAGTTATTTCACAATTTCTGGCCTTAAAGCATTTTACATCGTAATAATTCTGCGAGAAACTGACTAAAAGCTCTATATATTCAAGGAAATGAATGTTTTATCCCTTTAATTCGTCGTTTTTCTGCACTGAAATTAACTAAAATCTTCATGCATAAAGCAAACTAAATATAATAGTAAAATATTAATCGAATTAGTTTTAACAACCCACGGGAGTTTAACAGGCGATTTACGATATAAGTGTCTGTATACAGGCCGTAAAATTGTTTGATGAAAAGCGTGTTTGCATGTGTGAATACGCAATTCAGTGATTTGTCGGATTTTGTCTGATGATGGCGATTGCGTCAGGTATCCTAGATACCAGGACACGGTAAATTTTGCATGTATGTTCGAATCTATACCAGTGTAAAAAAAAAAAATACCACACCACAAGAAAATCGTTTGTGTTGTATTCTTTTTATTCAATTCTTATTTTTCTGAAGAGTAAGTTACATATGTCGAGTGGAGAATTGCATTTACTAAATTGTACACATAGTGGGCAATGGCGTTGTCCCTCCTACAAGATAACCCCATAAAAAACGCACGAGCTGAAAAAGTCCATACTTTTTCTAATATTATTTTTATATTTGTTATAGTGAATATAGGGACCACGTTTTCATACTCCAATCCTATTTTCGCTGTTTTAGAAAAAAAAAAACTAAGAAAAGAGTTTAGACTTAAAAATTTGTCAGCTCGTCAAATTAAGTAACTAGTGTACAAACATTTTTCAGCTCGTGTGTTTTTTCATAGAACACAAGATTTTTTTAAGGATAGGGGGAGGGACGGATGGGGAGGCTCGAAATTCATTTTTAAAATACTGTTCATATGAAATTAAATAACTAGTGTACTACAAAAGAGCCTTTTTTTTTTAAGTGTAAATAATTTTTTTCTTCGGGGGCCCCTTGAGGCTGGGGGCCAATGGTATTCTGCCACCCTTGCCACCCTGTAGATACGCTGCAGATAGTCGGGGTCCATCAGGCCGACTGGGTTACTCCTTTACCATCTTCCCTTACCTCAGCAAAACCTTGGTTGTATTACAGCATAATTTCGTCCATCCTGCATCATTTTGAATTTTGATTATGACTTTAATAAAAGCGTGCCACGTTGTTAGGTTGCGTGGTCAAGGAGGGCTGATTAAATCAACATCCAATTGGTGTCGTTTATGCAGCGCCCATGACATGGCGTAATGGTTAAATATAAACTAAGCCTTTAATTGCCAGATTTCTAATTATCCCGGAAGCTGCCATTCATATTACGGGTCGTGGGTTGCGGCTGCAGTTTACTATTAACTTACATGCCAACTATCAAACTATAACAAGGCGAAGGACGTAATTATAGGGCAGTGCGCGTTTGGTCCCTCAACTTTCAAATATTTCCGGTGAAGCTCAGGTTGCAAGTGTCCTATGTTGGAAAATAGAAACACTTGGTGGCTTTCTGTTGCATCCTATCTTACACGATGTGAAAGGATAGAAGGACTTCAGGCATCAAACCGTCACTGTGGCCGTTACCCGTCTTCGTCTCTGGAAAAGCAGAACGAAAAAAAAACAGAGACACCTGTCGCACTTGTTTGCTCAGGGCTCCCGCGCACTAAGCAACCAGGTCGCTGCGGCCAACGAGAATGCTTACGGTATATGTAGCACCGCGCACTTGGCCGCCGCAGCCAGTCAGTCACAGTGGCCACTGGGTTCCCGGGCGCGTCCAGGCTTCCACAGGGCGACCATACTTACTCCATGTTCATTTTTCACCACATGTTCGAGAATTATCAATAAAAAACGGACGTGGTCGCGTGGCACGTCGCCATGCTTTTTGGCCGCTACGACCACTGGCTGCACGACCTGGCTGCTAAGTGCGTGGTTGCCCTCACTGATACCTTTACTCCCATCATCCCCCAGATAAAGAAAATGGAAACGCGTTGAAGTGGAATCACCTAGTGCCATAAAGCAAGTTATGATAGTGTTCTGTTTGTCATGTGCACTAAATTTCAGAATTAGTAAACGGCTAGTAAACGGGAAGTCCTGGGTTCGAGTCTCTGTCGGGACAGTTGTCTTTTCTTTCTTTCTCAGATTAGTGTATCGTGTATCCTCACAGGGCCAGTCTTTAACGCAGACTGTTTGCTTCGTTTCCCTTTTTTTCTCGATCTTGTTAATTCATCAGAAATATTTTGACATTTCTATATTCGTGAATTGGAAGCTATAACAATTTTTTTGTCGTGGTGTTGTTGTTGTCCCTCACCAATTATACTCAAGAATCAAGGTTAGATATGTATGTCAATACGTGATGTATAGAGTATCAGCCACTTTCCGAAGAGTAAAATACAACAATGTCGAGGAGATACACAGGATCGAGTCACTGTTGTATCTTCCCGGGCCTCAGGGCAGATGACCGGGAAGATGACCGGGATGTCCACGCAGATGACCGGAAGCGGTTGATCTCGCTACAAAACCCCTTTGAACCCTTTGGAATAACGGCTGATAACCTATTTCACGACTTCAGTCCGACAGACTGAATAGGTGGAATAGGTGGTGATAACAATGTCAATCGCGCCGTTCCAAAAGGGCCATTGTTACGAAAACTAAAACAAATTTTCTGTTATTGGATGAAGAAGTGATTTCTTATTTTCCTTGTTTGCCAGAGGAGAACGTCAGAATTAGGGCCTTAGGGCTTCGGGCAGATGACCAGGAGTGGTTAACGCTCGTTAAACCCTTTAAACCCTTTGAACGTCAGAATTAAGCTACAGTGCTTAAACAATAGTTCTATTGTTACGACGTTTTCGTTGTTGTCTGATGGAGGAGCTTTCCATTGTAGGCCGATGGGGCATTTTGGAATCCAGTAAGAATGCACTGAAACAAGTAACTTTCATAATTATGTGCACACCACATTAGTGCTTATGTAAAGCAAGCGCTTTACGGGACTGTTCTTAATTTTAATCAGGGGTGTATGTAACGTCTTTTTTAACTGCTTATGCATATAATACATAAAGCAGTTATTGAAATACAGTCTGGGAGAAAAAGGGGCTTGCGTCGTGAGCTATTGTTAAATAACGTCACGTCCCACTCCAGTCGTTTATTTTCACGGGTCATGCCTTTAGCGTCTGGACGTAAGTGGCTGAAATATTAGTCGATCTATCATGATTTCGATTAGAAGACGTGCCAGCAAATTGTAGGCGTTGTTATTGAAGAGTTTGTGGTTAAATCGTTTGCAGATGAAGGGTTGTAGGTCCTTGACTAAAAATTTTTGCCAATTATGTTTCTGTATGAGAAAAAGGTTGAACAGGAACTGGCCCAGCTTATTTCAGGTTTTAACAACATGCACGGAAAACGGAATTCTATCTGTTGTTGGGCTATTGGCGAACCCCTGAAAAAAATGGCGGCTACTTTACGGTTCGTCGGCAAGGTTGTCCCAATTCTATGCGTATTGGCAGCAGGGGAGTTATGTGGCTCCTGCTAATCAGGTAACTATTGTATAATCGATTATTCTGCCGTTTTTGTAGTATGAATTCGACAAACGTGTGAGGCAACGGATTAGTGTATACTAGGTTCGTAGCTAACGGATTTAGAATGCAGGGGCAGCGCTACACAATAAAGGCAGAATTATAAATTCATTCCATGATCACTTTCGATAGTAAAATAAACAAGAGAGGGAACAAGTTTACTTTACGTGGCTTATGGGAAGAATAAGGGCTTCTCGCCGAAAAAAAAAACAGGACGAACACCAATTATGCTTCAGCAACCTCACAACACAAAGGCAAAGGCTTTGGGGCAAAGGCTTCGTTAGACCGTCAGAAATTAATGAAAGCCGCACTCTTTGCGCTGACGGACGAGAGGCCGTTTTTTCCCCCATGTTCCCAGCTGATATTTTTTTCCCGTCAACAGTTCAGATAGGTGGGTATTGTCAGTTTCGTATGGTTTTGTTGTTATTATCGGTTAGGTTAGGTTAGAAACCGGCTTCGGCATTTCACTTGAGGTATTGAACTGGTTGGGATTTGGCGTTTACTTGCCGGACTTTCGTCCAGTTTAATGCTTTCCGGCGTGGCGGGGTGCTAACTTTGGACCTTCACCACGGCCAAACGTTGCGTTTGTCCCAAAAATGAAAGAGGAAAACATTAATAAGTAATTCTTAATCCATTAAAAAAAAAAAAATCGGACGAAAGCCCGTTTTCTTCCCGTGTTCCCTTTACGCACATGGCCCGAAATTCGAAAAAAGAGAAAAAAAACCTACCTTTAATTTTCACGGAGGGCACTACAAATTGACCCCAAATTGCGGAAACTCGTTAAATCATCATTATCATACCCTAACCAATTAACTGCCCCAGTATGAAATGCCAAACCCCAACCAGTTAACTACCTCAGTATGAAATGCCAAACCCCAAACTTACATAACCTAACCTAACTGACAATAACAACGAAACCACACAATACTGACAATAAAACCCGCCTACCGGAACTGTTTACGAAAAAAAAAATAAGGTGCCCTGCCGGCCCTGCGAGCGAACGCAAACACCGTTTAGATGTACGGATTGTCGCTACAAATCGACCGTTTTAAGTCGTTTTAACACATTTTCGCGCTCTAAATCCAACTGCCTCTGTAGTAAGGCAGTTTGGCAGTAAGGCAGTTCTTTAGGAAGGTGTTGGAGCCATTTGGAATCAATATCGTAAGGATATCGAGTATGTGCCTAATGTAAACTATAGCCCAGAGAGCTTTGTCTTTGGTCTATGAAAATAATAATGTTGCGATTTTTTGCATAAGCAGTTTATGTATTTCTTTATGAAATTCTTGTTTAAATCTGGAGCAGGCGTTAATTCTTTCTTAATTCTTAAGCAAGCATGATATCTGGAGCTGGCGTGATAGTCGGATATCACTCTTTCTTCTGCATCATAGTCGTAAACCATTGTTGCAATCCCATTGTGTTCCATTGTTAAAGGAGGAGTAAAATCGCGGAAATTGGATGATAAATAGTAAATTTCCTTTGATAGACTATAGCTATAACGGGTTCTTGTATGACATTTCTGTATTTAAAAACTGGCTATGAACTGCCTGTGGTAGTAACCTCAATGGTTTTGTAATTTCCATCCCAAATTACGAACAAAAGTACTAGGAACTGCTAAATTCCTAAATAAACAAACAGCTGTCTTTATTTATTGCTGTGCACAGTTTCATTTCTCTGTTATATCTACAGAGGAAGCCTGTGCTATGCATGGCTGGTCTTAGATGCACCGTTTGCAACACTGGTGCAGTTTGGTTGCCCATGTGTAGGTCCATGTTTCACTGAATTAAGTTTCCTTAATCCAATTTTTGCGCACACTGGCTAGCAAACGCTGATTTTTGTTCGCTTCGCTCACTCAGTCAGCGTATCCTGTGAGTCAAATCACTGGATGCACCGTTTTAAAAATTGGCACGCTCAAGCATCGTGGCATGTAACAATTTTCGCTGGATAATAATGTTGTGTTGGTTTCTCGAAATTAACAACGTAGCTTACCTTTATTTAGAACTATATGCCTCTAGCTCAAACTCGAATTCTTTCATTTTACCCATCAACAATCAACGTAGACGAAAGTTTGAAATCCATAGCACGTGCACCAAGAATGTTTCGGCACCGTAGCGAAGACACAACATGGTGGTGTTGATGTGTTTAGCTTTAAGTTTAGTTTAAGTTAGATTAAGTAATTACATGGAATATATGTATAGCATTCAGACTTGTATAGGCTCCGGTAAGATGAATCCGCCCAAAACCAAAACTGGTATAAAAGAATCCGCCAAGTTTCCAAAAAGGGTCAGCCTTTGAAAGTAGTGATATCATTCAACCAGGGAAAGGCCGCCAAGGTTAATACTATTAGCCAAGTTAATCGCATCGACTAACAGTATGAAAGTTAAATGAAAACTAGAACATTGCTTCTTGCGGTAGCAATATTCAAGTTTAATTTCACGTCCGAAGTATTATTCGATGCGATTAACTTGGCTAACAGACCAAGCGGCCTTGGCGGCCTTTCCCTGGTTGAATGATATCACTACTTTCAAAGGCCGACCCATCTTGGATACTTGGTGGCTTCTGTTATACCAGTTTGGGTTTTGGGTGGATATCACAACTTTCGTAGGACTATGAATGTACAAAAGGTCACACAGTCTTATCGTCACCTTTTTTCTGGAAGAATTTTATGTCTATGAATATTCTCATTCATAATTTTCACATTTGCCATTGCCCAATTGGTCAAATTTGGGACGGCTTGAATATCCATGCTTCACATACATTAAGTTTGTTCAATCCCATTTTTGAGCAACAAAGTGGCTAACAGACGCTGATTTTCGTTCGTTTGCTGATTACCGTAGGCTCCGGTAAGATGAATAAATAAATAAGACATAACACGTGCACAAAAAATGAAAACTATTAAAGCAATTGTTGGATTCGTACTTAACTCTTTAAAAGTAGTAGTCTTGAGTTCAACGATCTTATTATGCAGATAGTAAAATGCCCTGCTTGCCTTTTGGTACTTTGCCTTCGGAGTGCATAAAACCTTCAAAGTCTACCTAATGTTTCATGCTCACCTGATCCTGTACCTGATCCTATTACACAAATTAAAACTCTGCACAGAGCTCCTCTTTAAAAATATATGTAGCTTGACCTTCGCTAAATGAAATTGCAGCGGTGGCGGTAGCTGTTCGGTCGGTGCCATGTTATTGGACGAACTTTAACTCTTCCCAATTATGGCTCGTTTGCTGCAGGATTTAAGTTATTGCGCTTTTCCATCGGTGGAGCGTTGTTACGTGATTAGGGCCTGGCCGTGTTAAGTCGCAGGGAAACGGAGTGTTAATTCGGGTTAAGTCGATAAACAATTAGACGCGTCTCATCGATTGCCTTTAAATGCGCCCATAGAATTGACCTTTGGTGGGGGCGTAAACACCAGCCGGAAGTGATAGGCCAGTTTCCCACAAAGCTTTGATCAATCACGTCAACTGAACGAAGGAGTAGTAGCTAGCTAGCTGTATTGGATGAGGCGTCATTGTGTGCTTGGATGGCTGGCGGGAACGAATCGAACAACGAAGAGAGAGAACCAGTTGGATGTCACGTCATGATCTATTCTATAGCTAATGGTAGTAGTACCTGACTGGTTTTAAAGAAAATAAATCGAATGGACTCCTTATGTAAATAACTGTATCCCTTACTCCGACATTTGCAACTGGTGGCGTGGCGGTGCTGTCAACAAAGTTCCACCATACTGGAGTGAGTTTTGGGTGGGAAAGTCGAACAGCCTATATAACGGATGATTAGTCTAATGATGTTAAAACTCACATGATGTTAGAAAGCCAGTCTAGGCAGTGGCCCACGTTCTTCAGGATGTTGTATTTGCTCTCCTGGATTCACGGGGCGAGGTGGCTTGTAACTTGAGGGCTACGGCCGTTGGTATCTGGGCATGATAACTTTATGTAATGCGGGGCAATTTCAAATTAGTAGACCAAAAAGAGGTGTTGAGCGTTGGGGAATTGGAAATTGGAAAGCCCGCACCTAGCCATGGGCTCACGGGGCATCAAGTCAAAAGGCTCACGCGCCCTGATACAATGATTGTGGGTTACAAAGAGTGCAAAGGGACTGTTGTTACAATAAATTTGGTGCACAAAAATATGGTATATAATATGGCCGAATTGTAGACAATAAATGCTGCTGCTGACGGTCTTGAAGTTGATTGTAGAAAAATTCCAAAATTAGATCAGTGTTGTTGCTACCACTGGTCTTGATAACTGCAGCGCCATGGGACGGGCGTTGCAATCATATACTTACAACAAAAGCCAACATTCATTTATTTATTCGTGTGAATTGTGTTGTATGTACATATGGCGGAACGTCGTTGATGAATTACAATAAAAAGCCTGAAAGGTGCAAGATGTGTACGGATTTTCGCAACGTTTCGAGTCAGTATGCAACCCTTTATCACGGGTAAATAAAATTTTAAAAATGTTGAGCAGAAACTCAAGTCATTTTACGCAGGAAATAAAACCCAACCAATACCAAACGAAACACAAACCACCAGAAGGAAGACTGGACATAGGAAGACGCGGCCCCCCCTCCCCCCCTACGGCCTACCCGTTTCGCCGAATAATAATAGAATAATAATAATAATCGAACATTTGTTTGCAAAGCAAAACAGGTCAAACAAGGATCGCTGGTATCGCTTACTGCCAGCCTAATTTAAGTAAAAATCCAGTAAAAATTTTATCAATATGCGTGAAAACTAAACAAAGTTGGGCTTTAGTAAGTTTTTCGATGTAAAAAAGGTGTCAAATCCTTTAAATTTAAGAGAGTCTAAAAACACCAATAGACCCCGCAGTGACAGTATCGTTTTTTAGAGAATTCCGTGCAGGGACCACCCTTACAGCGAAGAAATTGTCGTCGACAATTTAACCAGGATGATTGTAAAACCAATTTGAGACTGTGGCACCGTGTCCTACACTCTGCGGAAAAATAAAAAAAAAGGTAGGTCAACCCCATGAAGGCAATGAACAGCCTTGAATATCATGACGAGGTCAGCTTTTAACCGGCGAAGTTCCAAGGAATCGATTTTTTTAATTCTTTAGCGTTGGGAATAATTTACGTTTCGCATACCCGGCATCCTTTTGGTGAAACGCCTCTGTACTGATTCAATGAGATCAATATCTTTGAGAAGGTAGGGGGACCACACCGGGCTTGCATATTCCAGCAGCGGTCTCATACCGTAAAGCCCAGATCTTCGTTGGAATATTTCCAGAAGTAAAACAACGCTGGACAATGGCAAGCCAATGATTTGCTACAGAGACAATATGGGCACAATGAATCGATGACTTTAGGTCATGAGTGAACCAAATACCTAGATCTTTTACAAGGTTTGCTTTTGGCAGTGGCTCGTTGTTGAGGGTACATGAACAAGGGTTTTGGTTCCCAATATGGAAACTCATACAGTTGTGGTACGAAATCGGCAGCTGCCAAGCGGTTGCCCAGTTGGAAATATACCCGATTTCATTGTTTAATGCCTGACGGTCATGTACAGTACATCAACCAAAGCAGAGTGTAGCTTTAGATCATCAGCAAACTTTTCCTGGTTGGCACTGGCTTGGTTGCAGGACATGAATCCCGTTACGCCAAAAATGTTTCCAGTTTTGCCGAAAATTAGGCTCTGATTAAAGTTCGCCGAATCGAATAATTCTTAAAAGAAATTTGACGATGGAGAAGTTAAAGATGCGTTCGTAATTGGAAGGAATTTGTGATTAGTCGCGGTTTCTGATGTCATCATATGTTTAGCCGTAGCGAGCGCGGCTAAACACATAACACGAAATTTCAAAAATTAGAAACGAAATTTCAAACGTGTTGAAAATTAAATCCTGTCTCCAGTTTTTCATGCCTCATGATAGTTTTCTGGTCTTGTCAGTCAGGGCATTTTTTTTACATGCTAACTGGAGGTCCAAATGGACCTGCAGCCGCCTAAAGTGGACCTCCACTTGGACCCACTGGAGGTCAACCCTAAAAAGGAAATAAAATGTCAAGTTTAATACATTAATACTTTCATGAGAATGGTTTTTTTTGCTAACTACAAATTTTGGAGATATGGATAATGAATTCAGATTCAATCCAGTTCACAGCGAATCTCCACGGTAGGTAAAATCCAGTAGCGTGCACAGACCACCGAGAGGGCAGGGGCAACATTTGTAAAAGAGCACGTTGAGGTTTTATTTTTCTCGTTTTGAACTCTTATTCGATTTCAGTAAATTGTCACTTTTCGTGTAGCTGAAAAAAACCTTGACTATCCTGAAGACATATTTTATTTATAAAAAAATAGGTATGCAGTGTGAAAAACTGAAAGACTTACATTAAAAAATTTTTTTGTGCGTATAATGCAGTCAGCAAAACTGATTTTGTAAAAATGTTTTCTACGGCACTTTACAAAGCTAGAAAATGCTGGAAAATAGCAAAAATGCGTAAATTCCCAGGGCTCCCGGACCCCGCTGGGGAGCTCACAGCACTCCCCCAGATTCCCTAGCTGTTATTGGTTTCTACCTACACACAACTGGCTAAATGACTAGTGTTTCTACCCCCCCCCCCCCTCAGTAGAAAACCCCACTTATACCTCTGCACATAGTTTGATTTTTTTATAATGTTAATAGTTGAGCCATTAACAAAATGGTGCCCTTTATACTATATTAGAGTGGTGCCCGTTTGTGAAAGTGGACATCCAGTCGCTTTTCCTAAAGAAATGTCAGTGGACCCCATGGTGGCTTTTCGAACAACAATGCTTCAACGTGTAAAAATTGAAGAAACACGCAAGTGACAACAATGGGCTCGTTCATTGTGTAAGTATGTTAAACCACGTTGTTCGGTAACAATGCGGTCCACTAGACCCTTTGTTTTCTCGTCGCTTTGTCACTCGATCTACTTCGGCTGGTTTATTGCATTGTTACCGAACTGATATTTAACAGGTACTAGCTGAAGCCCTTAAGTGCTATGCACGGGTGGTGTTTGATGCACCGTTTAAAACATTAGGACCATTTGCTTTCTCATGTCTTGTTGCGTCGTTTTGCACCCACTGGCTAGGAAACGCTGATTTTCGTTTGCTTCGCTTACTCAATCAGTGCCTCCCTTGATCCAGAAATAAAGGGAATTAGCCCTTGTACACCGGAAATAAATAAATACGTCTTTGTACAGCAAAGTATAAATCGTTAGCCGGCCGGCTTTGCCAATTTTGTTCAATATTTAACCGAGTTTCACTAATCCTTTAATTTTAATCATGTACAGCGACTAAACCTTTAGCCAGCGGTTTAATATTAATTTGTATATGTATACGTGACGCATTGTTTTATCCGTTAAAACTTACGTTTTTAGTTTGCGCACACTGGCTACAACTTTCAATTTCATATGAAATTTTCTACCGTAAATAAATAAAAAAAACGTGGCGTGGTGAGATGAGTTTAACACACTTTTCTTAACTGTTGTTGGTGGCTTCCGTTACTGCACTATTGGTGGCTGGGGTTACCAACTCTTCATTGTTGGTGGCTGATGCTGCCAATTCTTCGTAGGCGTCGAATGATTCGTTTGAAACTGCATCATCCAGTAAATCAAAAACATCGCCCTCCGAGACTTGCGTGGTTACAGTTTATTGCGGGACTTGCGTGGTAACAGATGATTCCGGGATTTGCATGGTAACTGTTGATTGGAGGAGTTGCGGGACAATTGATTCAGACTGTTTTCTTTCTTAAATTCTGGTTCAAGGCGTTTTATACGACTCTGCAAATTTTCATTTTGTGGTTTCACACGCCTGTGCGGAAACTCGCTTTGCACTATCTTTGCGTCCGGTTGGCGCTTTTCCTTCCGTAATTCCACATTTTCCTTTTTAAGCCGTCTATTTGCAATCGTAATGCAATCTCTAGTTACGCTGAAACGACACCGACACACTATTTAACACCAACGTTTTAGCACACATAGAAAGATTCCTTTTTTAAGCCGTCTATTTGCAATTCGTAATACAATTTCAAGGAACTTGATGGCCACCTTTAACTTCTGGAGTTTTTGTATGATTAGTACTTACAATAGTACTTACAATTAGTCAACACTGCCCAATCTGGCGGTGTTGACGACGACTGTGTTGCCATCCAGTGAGAGGTTTGTAAAGACATTGTTGTTGACAATCAACGCGGAATCAACGCAGCATTGTTACTGTTATTATTAGACGGGTGTCTGGGCCGGGTGGCCGTTTTACAACATTGCAACTCCATTTTAGTAATGTAGATTTAAAGTAGCTAACAACACTCTTACCCTGTACCTACACAACAAACGAAAGCAGTTGTAATCAAAAACGTAAGCCATTTTAGCATCCACTACTAATACATTTTACCGATGTGAGTGAATATTTGGTGGTGGCACATGTAGCAATAATGTACGAAGTCTGGTAAGGTATATAACTGGGCAAAGCTCTGGAAAGTTGCGTGCCATTTTCCAATGAAATCGAGAACTTCTTCTAACTTATGGTGCATAATAGGAAGCACAAATACGTTATTAGGCGGCTCATTACGTATTATTGTTTCCACCTTCTGTTTTGGATTGAGATTTGGTGAGTATGCAGGCCACTTATCACTTCCAAACATAAGTCGACGTTGTTCTGCTTTAGGAGATCCTGTGTTGCTATTGCTAACTTGCACGGAGCCATCTCATGCGGAAGTGTGACTAATCTGAAACAAAAAATAAATACATAAATAAATACTGCATATCAATATCATAAGCTTTAATCACAAGCTTTAAATATGTTACAAAAGTTCAAACAGGTTTGGTCTGCAAACAGAAGGCAAGTATTGTTAGCCGCCCAGTGTTGAGTTAAACAAAGCCGGCAGAGGTGTCAGAGCGGTAGGCTACAAACCAAGTGGACCGTCCAAATTGAAAAATAAAAAGTTTAAAAAATCGTCTGATGATGCGAAAGATGTGCCGCAGTGCAGTGTAGTGCAGTATTGGGCAGCTTTTTTTTTTGGGGGGGGGGGGGGGTTTGGGATATTTCCTCTGGGTGCCGGCTCTTTGCGACATTTAGTAATAGATATCCGTGAGGAATAGGCGGTTAACCGGTAATAATTGCTCGTTTGCGAGAAAGGGGATTCCAATTCGAGGGGGTGGGGAAATCTCACGAGTGCGCTGGCGCGAGTGAGTTTTCCCTACCCCCGAGACATTGGACTCCCGGTTTCCAACAAACGAACAATTATTGCCGGTTAACCCCCTATATTCACGGATATGTGTTTTAATGGTAAGGTGTGACGTAAAGCTAACTTATGGACTAATGAGTTTTTAACAATTTTTACTTGTAAATTTTGTTTGTGAATTTTAACGAACTTAAGAAATTTTACAACGACTGATGTAACTTCCAGAACGGAAACTTCCGGTATAGAAACTTCCTGTCTAGGAAAGTTAGAGCCAATGAAAAGACAGTCTTTTTTTTTTTTTTTTTACTTTCCAACTTGCCGAATTTTATGTTTAAGGGCGCCTGCGCACTGAGCGGCCAGGTCACGCGACCAGTGGTCTTGGCAGCCAAAAAACACGGCGACCTGCCGAGCGATAATTTTCATTGATAATTCTCGATCACGTGATGAAAAATGAATACCGAACCAGTATGGTTACCCTGTGGCCGCCTGCACGCCGCCCGGTATCCCAGGGGCCGCGGCGACAGGCTGGCCACTGCGGCCAAGTGCACGTCGCTACACACACTGTAAGCATTCTCGTTGGCCGAAGCGATCTGGCCGAAGCGGTTTGGCCGCTGTGTGCATGGGGGCTTTAAGGTACGGCAGTATTTTTTCTACTTGAATAGTTTAAATAAGATTAGAATATAAAATGCGTCATGAGCTTGATTGAGTGTTTAGGTGTATTAATTTCAAAGTGTTAGTAGCCTAGTTTTCGTACCGTCGGGAATTGCCGGGTTAGGCTTAGCTTACGACTTTTATTTTTAGTTTGGTATACGGAAAATGTCGCTACTCGCCAGTCGCAAATGCGCCTGTTGTGCTGGTTGAATTTGTGTTGTGTAGTTATGTCACGTGGTGGAGCAGTCATTTGGTGGATTTAGAGGTTGTGTAGACCCCCTTAAAGTGTTAGATTATCAAAAAAAAGTATGGGTTATCAAAAAGTGGGGGTTATCTAAATTAACCCACGATGACGTGTGTGGGTTTTCAGATTAACCGTATTCAATGAATACACTTTTAGCATGGAGATGCGTTAGCGTGACGTCACCACCGCGCATTAAATTCTGTTAAAGCACACCCTGGCCCTGCCTTAGAAACTTCCGCCTGCCTTATAACAGCCACGCGCCGATCGCATCCGCGCATTTACCATAGCCAAGGCAAACTGAGACAGTAGCTTCGTTCCTCTCAGTTGGCATTGCGCCAAATAGACAAGCCAGCGTGAACACATTAATTGTGTCGTCAAAAACTGGAGTGATTCTTGTATTTTAAAATCACAATTTATAATTTTCTAGACTAGTATCGTATAATTATAATTCGGCGATCTATTGGAATAATTAATTTAAATTTTTAGTGCATTAGTCTTTTAGATTTTTGAGCTCATAGTAATTACGAGCAAACAATTAAAATTAGTACTGCACACACAGATAAAACTTCAAGGTCATTGTAGGAGCGCAAAGGATCATATTCGTTCTGGAAGAACATAAATAAAGTTCCCCAATATTCAACAGAAAATCTCCTAGACGCCACATTTTAAAACTGATTTTTAGCAAGGGAAAGACTAACGGTAAGGAAATAGACATTTGGGGCCGTACTTGATGAGGAGGATCGAGAAAAAATGGCGCTGGGAGGTATATCCCTTTAATGCTGCAGCTATTAAACTGGTGTGGTGCGCACGGTGCTCTCTGTTCACGTACAAAAAATCACGAATATTTTATGGGTGGTTCCGAAATGGCCAAAGCATTTGACAGACATGGGTACTATTAAGACCAATCTTTATTTAATTCATAACTCGACCACCACCCCAACCAATCAAGTTACTCGACAAAGTTCCATGTTAATAATATTTCGTTTTCTATTGACATGGCGAGCTAATGAACACTATACTTTTGTGCTTCCTTTCATGCTTTTATCGCCCACTTCCGCTGTACCTATTTATAGTCCTACTGCAAACAAAGCGACCGCACGATCGAACAAAATTGATGAATTGCTCTTACACTACGACTCAACTTTTTATTCGCCATAAAATGCTGACGTATATTCCCTGATTTCTTTACGTCCCTGACTGACATATATTACGTGCATAATCGTTAAATTAAAAGAAAGTGACGTTATCGTGGGTGACGTTTTCCTCACGCCAACAGAACCTCGTTGTAACGAAGGCATATCGCACAATAAAAGTAAGCTTTCAGGTTTCAAAATAAAACCGACAGATTTTGAAGGCAGGCAACCAGGGAGGCAAACGTAAAGCTTGTAGCACACTACTCCGTTCCGTCACGTCATGTCGCAGAGCGTCAAATTTCTGTTTGGATTAAAAGTATCTAAATTACAGGAGCCACGCATATTGCTCCGTCCCGTCCCGTGACGACAAGTCGGCTGACGGACGGGATTGTTGAGGCAGAATCCTTTCGTCAAAAATAATCGCATCAGAAAAGTGTATGCACCTGCCGTCAGTCGACGGCCGTCGTCGTCCCCCCACTCGCCTGCACGCATCGCCTTTCCCCTGCTAAATACAGATGTGACCCTATTTCAGTTGCCTTCTGGACTTAACTGTCATCAAGCTCGAGCTTAAAGAATGAATACCTAATTTACTACGACTTTCAGTATTTAATTTCCTATTTAAGGTATATAACAAGTCATTTTTTTATTTCCATTGCGGATTTGGGCGCGATCAATTTAAAAGCTCAGCCGAGCCGAGTGAAACGGTTAGCGACGAAAGCAATGGGCGCTAGACCATCCGTTACCGTCAGCCGTCGGAACGGGGCGAAACGGAACAGAGTAGTGTGCTACAAGCTTAAGTAAAAGTGTCCTACAGAACGGATAGTTTTTTTGTGGGCCTTCCTTCCACCCCCCTCACTCCCTCCTTCAGAAATTGAACCAAATATGGCGCTTGATTCACGTCAAATATTATTAAACTTTTCCTTTTACTTTCTCTCGTAGTAAGTTGACTACCGTACTGTTTTGAACGTATGGCGGTTAGAATATGCGACGAATTGTAGTTTTTGGTTCTCACATTAAAATATATATATTAATGTGAGAGCCAAAAACTACAATTCGTCGCATATTCTAACCGTCATACGTTCGAAACAGTACGGTAGTCAACTTACTATATATATGTGTATATATATACACAGGAGTACAAAAAGGGCAAGGAGAGCAGAATAGCGCTTGACCAAATGAGGAACTTCCCACGCCCCTTTAATTTTCAGCAATACGTTAAAAAGAAAACTCCCACTGACTGAAATGTGCCTGTGCAATATCTGTAGAATTAGCAGTTGGTTCCTTTTCATGAGTTAACACTAGTTTGCATTTAAAGAAGTTATTCGACTCCAAAATCCACAAAATCGTTAAATAAAAACAACGTCATTTACCAAAACAACTGATATCTAAACAAAATTCAGTATCAAAAATATTTTAAAATCCAGAAGTAAAACAAACGTTCCAACCAACGTAAAGAATCTAGAACATCGTAAGCTTAAAAGAAAATCACTTTCGGCGTAGTTACCAAAAGTCGTGATAGCGAAGCCGAAAAGAATAAATTATAAGCAAAAAAAAAAAAAAACCCACATTTCATTGATATCAAAAACGAGCCAAGTTTCCACTCATCAGACATACCAACACAACTTTAAAACTTGACGCAGTGCAAGAAACCCACAACCACATCAAGAAACACACTAGCTTGTTGCCACCAAGAAGTTCATTGTTTTTGTTACTGTTGCTGTTTCATTATTGTTCATCATCTTCATGGGGCAAATAACCCGGCCAAGCCTTGTGCTCTGTAGCAGTCAACCCTAGGACAGTAATTTAATACTGTTTAAAAGTTTTGGAAACGAAGCTCGTTATAAGCACCTGAAATAAGTAACGAATGGCTGCCAGTTAGAAGACGGGTGACTTTGACGTGCGGAAACACGCGTAAAGTGTTTGGAGTGGATAGCCTTGGGGCAGTAGCGTAGCTACCGGCCCCCAACCTTAGGGGGCCCCGAAAGAAATAGAAATTATTTACATTTTAAAAAGGCGCTAAATTACCTTTGTAAATGTGGCAGGACACTTTTAGCGAGGCGAGTTTTTTCTTTTCGTTGAAAAGATAAACTGAAAAATGTCTAAGCTTTATTCCAAATATTTTTTCTCTCAAAAAAGTGGAAATAACGGGACCACTTGACTGGCGTACGCTATAACAAAAATTAAAAAAAAATCAGATAAAAGTATGGACTCGCAAACTTTTCAGCTCGCGCGTTTTTTTTATGGGCCATCCTGTATATTAAAGGTGGGGGTGGGGGGGGGGGAAAGGGAGCGAAGGGCTAATTTGCCGCCGGCCCCACGTAACCTATACGCTACTGCCGTCCATAGATTAATTACGTCAGGCTTTTGAAATCCCTCACCCCATCATCAAAAATGTCACAAGATTTAAAACATCAACAAATAATTACGTCAGACTTCTGCAACCACTCCAACGCCCCCCCCCACCAAAAAAAAAGGAAAATTTCAAAAAACTTTTCATTTGCAATTACGCTTGAACTTTTTTCCTAAGTAATATACGCCTAAATATTAAGGTGATACATAATTTGAAGTACGGTAACCTGAATTGAACAAATTATTAACGTCTACAGAACGTCATATGAATTCTAGAGAACCCCATTATAACAACCCCCCCCCCCCGCCCCTCTGTGTAAATAACCCTTTTCGATTGTACTGAAGTTCGTTATAAAGCGACCCAATCGACTTTGTTTGTGTCGCATTTTATTGTTATTCGCAATGACAGCTGTGAGAAGTTACGGCCCCGTTTTTATCGTCTGATCTTCTAATTAATATTCCGGTTTTTTTTTTTTACATCGAGTCAGCACTTGCGGGCTTAAAACCACAAAACCGGAAATTTTTGGCGCCCCCAAAAACATTCTATCACCTAAAAAAAAAACAAAAAAAAAAACTCTGGAATAAGCACGTACAATAAAGTGGATTTTTCGAAACCGCCGACCGTGAGACGTAATTTTCCGCTTGCGTGAATTATAACGGTATTAAAAATCATGTTCTTCAAGCTTATATTGAAAGCTATCGATTTGGAGTAATTGCCCATAAAAGTCGGAATTTTACAGGTAAAAGTGCCGTGGCGGTGTGGGAGGCAGTGCTAATTGTATTCCGGTGGGGGAAGTAGGCTGATGGATGTAGGGGTCGGAAAAGGAAGAGGGTGGGGAGGGGGGCAGGGAGGCAGATTGTTGATGAGATCTAAAAGATTGGGACAGAGAGATTCAGCGTTCGTGTTGTTGGTTTTTATTTTATTATTGTTACCGTACCTACTTTATTATTATTCTTTTTTTTTTTTTTTTTTTTTATCTTTCTCGTTCTCTGTTGTGGCTTCGATTTATACGTGGGAGTCCTTACTGCCCGAACGCAACCAAGGGGACGCCAGACACTCACTTCCGGTTGCATGACTAGAAAACTAGAGTAGTGCGGCTTAAAACGCGGAATTGTCGTTAGAGTAGCCACGTAGCACGAAACGCTTTTTGAGTCAGAGAAATCGTTACTTGTTGGAAGGATCAACATAACAAAGGTTTGGGACGCATGAGATGGTGTTGTGTTTTGAAGAAGTAATATGATATTTTGCTGGATTTTTTTTTTCATATCTGCAGCGATTAGGGAAATGGATTGGAGATGAAAGTTCAGGTTAAAGGGGGATGGCCACCGCTGCATATGGGGAGGCGGAATGGATTTGAGCCGGGCCGAGTTTGAATGGGATGACGGGATTCGAACATAA
>JAHWFP010024017.1:0-17421 GCA_023313725.1 Lithobius niger
CGGGGAATCATGAGTTTCCGTCCCCTCCCCACCTCTCCTCCCATACCGGAGGCGTACGTTTTTGGGGACTTTAGGGGCATTTCCGTCCTCCATTTTGGTACCTTAGGAACATTCCCAAAACAAAATAAAAAAGTTAAAAAACACTAAAAGATCAGAAACTTCTCCTGCCTTGTATGACATCGGTATTAGTGAGCTAGTCCATTAATTAATATTCAACAACTTCCCCACCCCTACACCCTTTAAAAGTGGCACTATCACAGTTTTAAAGTGGGCAAAATCTGGCAATATTCAGCGCTGTGTAGCACTTGCCATGCATCAAGCGGAGGAATGCACTACGGCATTTCTTTCATATGAAACAGACAAGCCACGACCTCTTTAATTATGGAGTGAAAATTTGGTACGTCCTGGTGCACCTGGGAGCATACTATACACGTTAACAATATCGCTGCCGCTAGATGGCGCCACGGTATTTTCGTTCCCTTCTCAATCGGTGATAGTGCCACTTTGATGTCATCAATTCCACATTGGTAAAAAGCATGCTTCGGTAGGGGTGTCCTAAATCGTGCTATGGTAGAGGAGTCCGCATGGGATAATTTTTCCGGGGATATTTTTTCTAGATTCATGCCAGACATTCTTATATTAGAATGCCAGACGTGCTGATAGCTGATAGGTTTCTACAAAGTTGTTTGATAGTTATTTTTTTTTTTTTTTTAGCGAAGGGCATTGTCCATTGTTGCACATCGGCCTACATATAACTACATCATTAAAAAATTTCAACAGGATTTTTTGTACTTTTTCCTCCATTGGCTTTTTTCCCCCCGGGGGGAGGGGGGGGGAGAGAAAGGGTTTACAACTGGGGTTTTTTCAGTCGGAACTTTTTCCATCAGCTTTTTCTTCAGGGGCATTTTTTCCAGGCTTTTTTTCCATCATCCTTTTTTTCCTAGGCTTTTTTCCTAGGCTTTATTAGAGTCGATTAAACTCTTATGCGAACGGTTCGTCTGTCTGTCTGTCGGTCTGTCTGTCTGTCTATCTGGATGTCTGTCTATCTGTGTGTTCGCGCTCCAGCGTTTTAACGAATTATCGGATGTCTGTCAAATTTTGCACACAGATTCTATGGCACATTCTAGGTTTAAGTTCGAAAATGGATCGATTCCGCCGGGGAAATCGTACACTAGAAATAATCAAAGATTTTTGTTCGCATAAAACGTACGAGGTTCGTTATTTTTTCTTCAGCCGACTGACGTCATCCATCCACGACCAATTACTGGGAACTATGTAGCCTTCGTCAGCGTCTGATGTCACCACCAACCGACCAATGACTGGGAAATTATAGTACAGATCACTGACGTAGGCACACGGCTCCTCTGATCTAGATTCATACGAACTGGATAACAAGCTTGTATAGTCATGTCGGCATGCGAAATTAGCGTAGACGTAGGCTACTTGTTTGGACAATCGTTCATGACTTTGATGTTTAGTATTTTTTTTTTGGAGGGGGAAGAGAAATATTTAAAACAACTTCTACTGTACGATATTTTTTTTGTTGTCAGGGGAGGGGGGGGGGGGCGCAAATTCGTAAAACTACTTTTGGGCAATGGTTGTGTTATCTAGATATTTCATCCTTATCAGTCGTGAGACGTGGCAGTCGGAGAAATTAAATGTTCAAAACGCCGAGACTAAACGGTTTGGAGGCTTCCCGTTTCGTAAAACTGCCAAACGGTGCTGAATATTTTTAATGTTGATTCAGTTCACTAGTGTTCTAATTAAACTTACAGTTTAAAATGAAACCGATTGAAGAATCGTAGTGGGCTCGTCTTTAATTGAGAAGTGCGTGCCGCCATGGCATCCGACGCAGTTGATCAAAACATGTATGGGGGATTGAGGCAAAAAGCTAGAAATGCAAGCGACCACTGGTTTTACGTTTGCATACGCGTCGTGGAACCGCGGCCAAGAAACCATTTGGGCGTTAGGATTGTATTCTTAGGAGGGAGTAATTATTCACACAATTAGTAGCCATATCGATCGCTGTATTCGCAAGGGAAAACTAATCGACTCTCACTATAATTGGTTTAATCAAGTTTATTTTTCGTAGTTTTCTGCCGCTGCTTTTTTTCCCCTAGACTCCATGAATTTTTAGTTACATGAACACGATCCTGCTTTTACATTTATTTTTTACTGGAAGGAGGGTGGAGGGGATGGGGGCTTAGAAATTCGGATCCAGGGGCAGGGGATAGTAGGTAATAATGCCCCAGGAAAAAATAATCTGGAAAAAATGCCCTCGGAAAAAATACCCAAGGATCAGACAAACAAAATTTTTTTTGTCAAAGCAGCGTTAATTAACTTCTCAACACGAATGATTAAGTACGTAAAATCCTCAAAGCATAATTTTCAACGTATGTTTTTCGCAAAGTAAAGACAATTGGCCGCATGGAGTCGCGATTCAGAACGCTTTGGGATCCGAAAAAAAAAAAAACAAGGATAAAGAAGCTCGAACAAAAAACTAGCCAACGAAAAAAAAGCTACGGAAACCCGAATTGTTTTGTCGATTTTTTTTTTCGTATTATTGTTTTTGTTGTAGCAAAGGTTAGTTTAGGTCAGTTGCCTTGGCTCGAACATCACCAGGCAGGCAAAGAAAAACTTAATTTTTCTGTGGCTTTTGTTCTGTTCGGGTAAATCGCAACTATCACAAAAACAGAATAGTAGATTCAGTTATATAATACAAATGTATAAATTACGTAAAGGCGATCTCGGGGCTTTATCATTATTTGACCAGGTGTATGGAAGAGACACGTACTGGCTGCTAAAATATTAGATATTTTAATTCACATTTTCAAAATTGGTTACACTAACAGGACTTGGGGTATTTCTCCGAGGTATATTTCCAAAGGGATATTTTTTACGGGGGTATTTTTTCCAGGGATTTTTTTCCAGGGATATTTTTTTCCAGGGGTATTTTTTTCCGGGGGTATGTTTTCCAGAGGTATTTTTCCCGGAGGTATTTCTTCCATGGATATTTTTTCCGGGGTATTTTTACCTAGATTCCTGTCACTACAGTTGCCTACCTTAATCCAGCCTTAACAGGAGGTGACCAGGGGTGGGGAGAGTCATGCAAAAATGCATGACGTCAGTTCAATACGACGTGTAATTGAAGTTGGCATCTTGTAGCACTTTTTTTTTAATCTAGTCTGCTTGGTTTATTTTTTTCAAATGTTAAACAACCGAGCATCACCCGAACAATCCCGGTCGCACCCTGGAAGCGAGGCGAGCAAGCAGTGAGGCGTGTCGCTTTTCACGTGTTGTCTTTGCTACGGTGCCTAACAATTTCGTCTAAAACGTTGATTGTTGAAGGGTAAAGGGGCTTCGTTGGGCAGATGACCGGGTGCGGTTAACGCTCGCTAAAACCTTTGAACCCTTTGGAAAGAATCCATGTTTCGAATCAAAGTAAGCCACGTTGTTAATTTCGAGGCCTGGCCTTGAAATTGGCACCTAAACACGATGGAATGGTTTACTTATTTCGTAAATGCCGGCTTTCAGAGCTGAGCTGAATTGTTTGAAACTGCACACCAACGATTACTGCGGAGCACGAGGTTTACCATTACTATCTTGCAGAGTGGCCGACAACAATAAGACCTGTCTAAGTGAAAACAAAACAATAATGAGGTATTGTTTTGACGGGTGATTTGCTTTCTGCCTCTCCCAGAATACAAAAATGTCAAAGCCACCAGGCTAAAGATTTCAACACGACCCGTCCGTACAACGGACTTCAGCAAGCAATACAACATTATAATCCAGCGGAATTTTTTTTAGACAACGATGCTGGAAAATGCATCGACGTGCCAATTTTGAAAACGGTGCATCCACTGACTTGCGTCACGGGATGCGCTGATTGAGTGAGTGAAGCGAACGAAAATCAGCGTTTGTTAGTCAGTGCGCCCAAAAATTGGACTGCACAAACTAAATTTGATGAAAGCGTTTCTTGGCCAGTGTGCAAAAAATATGGATTGAAGAAACTTAATTCAGTGAAACATGGACATACACATGAGCAACCAAACCGTGCCAGTGTTGCAAACGGCGGATCCAAGACCAGCCGTGCGTAGCACGGGCTTCCTCTAGTAAATAAATAAATAAAAATGTTTATTTGTAAAGTGAAGTGAAGTGAAGTTTATTGCTCCAAGTGGTCAAAACGTTGCACAAAAAAGTTATGGGTGAAACTCTAATACAAGTTTACAGCAAACCACAGGAACAAAGGTCCCTCTTGAGAAAAAACTCGAGCGCGGGGCAATAACAGATCAAACTGTATAACCAAAAGTATTAAAATATATACAGCAAAAAAGTATATTTATAAAAAAGAAGCAAAACGAAAACAGACCCCAATAGAAGTGACAATGTGTTAATAAAATAAACAATTGCTGTTTCAATGCACTAAAATAAAAACAAACTCTATTTCATGGTACTAGTAAGACTTTCAACTCCGTCCTTGGTTAGCAACATGAACGAAGCTCTTTGCTAGATTTACAATTGTTCGTTTCGTTTCGAATGGCAAAAGGAACCTGGTTATACACTTTAGGAGCAACGTAGGAGAGGACCTTATGAGCAGCCTCAGTCTTTGTTTTTGGAAACATAACCTTTTGCTCATTCACAGCACGTGTGCTATGAAGGCATCCAACTGGTGTAAATAGTCTTTGACTTTGGTGCAAGCAAACAATTGTGTGAATGTACATAAATCTCAGAGGAAGAATATTCAATTCTCGAAACAGTGGCATCGAGCGTGATCTGCTGTTGCACATGGTTAGAACCTTAACGATTTTTGTTGCATAGAAAGATGGGGCTGCAAATTAGTGAAAGCCAAGCCTCCCCAACAAGAAACGCCGCTAATAACCAAGCTGTCGACGCGCCATTAAGCCTGAATTTCCCCCCCCCCACCAATAAGATATGCCATACTGTAGAATACTGTGGACTAAGGCATAGTAAATATCAACCATTATATTGCGAACAGTCACCCTATGCAGGTAATAAAAAACATGCAAGATCTTTCCTAGTTTTTTAACTAAGTAGTCGATGTGAAAGTTCCACCTAAGGTATTGGTCAAAAAGTAACCCCAAATACTTAATGGTGTACGACCTAGTAATATCAGGTAATATAACTGCAGACATCGTTTTGATCACATGCTCCGTAGTGGTAAACTACTTTCATATCTTCAAAGTTCACACTCTTTTTAAGAGAAAATATCACATAAGAGGTTTTTTCCACACTAAGAATCATATGATTGCTATCGAACCGTTTTCTAATATCACAGAGATCAAGATTAAGCTGATTGATGGAACATTTGTAGGTATCACCATTGTACAACAGAGCAGTATCATCCGCAAAAGCAAAGAGAGATCCATTAAAGTCAAAATTGCAAAAGTCATTGATATACAACAAGAAAAGAATGGGCCCTAATACAGAGCCATGCAGAACCCTAAATTGATTCCTCTGAGATTGCTACATGTTCTAGAGATTTTAACAAGTTGAGTTTTATTTTTTAGGTAACTTAAAAACCATTGAAGAGGTGTGCCTCGGATACCAATTGCCTCAAGTTAATCGATAAGGGCATCGTGGTGTACCGTACCGAAAGCTTTCTGGATATGTAAAAAAACGTGCAACAGGGCATTTTCCCTCATCCAGAGACTTAGTAACAGCACTGGTAAACTCAACTAAAGCATTTTCGGTGCTAAGACCACCTTGAAAACCATACTGATTTTTAGATAATATATGAAACTTGTTTATATAACTAGAAAGTCTTGACATTACGTATTGTTAATTTTGGAGAACACTGGCAACAAGGAGATCGGCCAGTAATTGTTCAGGTCTTGTTTACTGCCAGATTTAAAAACAGGAATAACAGTTGCTTGTTTAAGAATATTAGGGAAGATACCAGTTTTGAGCGATTTGTTAAAGAGATCTGCTAGGATTGGGGAAAAGACACTTGTGGTCTTTTTCAAAAATTTTGCTGTAATCTGGTCATGACCTGGGGCCTTATTGGAGGGAAGATTTCTAATCAAGGCTGAAACTTCAGATGTGCTGATAGGGGGCATAAAAAAAAGATTCAGGTCTAAAAGTACCCGTAACTTTTTCATTTGGGGCAACAGGACTTTCTGCTTCCACAGTCATATTTTTAGCAAGAATTTTCTCACTGACCGAAACAAAAAAGTCATCAAAAATGTCTGTGTAGGCTTCAGGTGAGTCCTGAAGTTTGCACACTTCATCATTCGTTTTGATGATTTCAGGTGGCTTGAGTGACTGCCTTCGGCCAGTTAACTCATGAATAAGCTTCCGCTGTTTCCGAGGATCTCCTTTCACTTGAGCAAATTGGGCCTTGTAGTAATTGTCTTTAGCTAATCTGATATCATCAGTCAGTTGATTCCTGTACCGATGATACTCTTGTTTCAACTCTTCATTTAGAGGTTGCTTTTTTGTGTTTCCTGAACATGCTTTCTCTTGTTTTGATGGAGCATAGTAGATCTTCAGTAATCCATGGTTTCAGTTGTCGTTGGTGGCAGGTATTTTTTTCTTTTATCACAAGTTGCTTCATTTATTTTTCTTTGTAGTATTTGGTTGAGGCACTCAAAGCTGACGTTCACATTATCCATATTAACAACATGACTCTAATTAACAGATTCAAATTTGCCTAAGAGGGAGTTATCAATCTGCAAATAGGTATTAACGCAGATAAACTTATTAATTCCAAGGATATTTTTAACCAAAACAGCCGTAGCAGTATGGTCAGACACATCCGTGGTTATCACAGCAGTGTTGAAAGATTCATAGTTCTTCAAAGACGTGGTCAATGCAGGTATGGCTTGTCTCAGTAATTCGAGTCGGAATATTAATGCAAGAGATGAACCCGTGAGAAGCCATCACATTTAAGTAGTCGCTGACATAATTATCTGCTTTAAGCAAGTCAATATTGATGTCACCTATCAGTAGGCAGTCTTGTGTGGTTCGCTTAATACCTAAGTAAGCATTTAAGTCGCTTAAGAAAGATTGTACATTGTACGAATGACATCTGTATAATGCAATAACAGATATTGACGAAGCAATTTGGAGCTTAATGCCAGCTCCGGCCTGAAGAACATTGCTGACACTTTCAACTGTAAAACAATCACGAATGAAAACAGCAACTCCACTTGCTCTTTCGTCCTCAAAACAACTGAAATAGGCCATGTATCCCGGGATACTGTAAAAAGAAGTTTCTTGCTCTTTAATCCATATTTCCGATAAAACAATAATATGAATGTCTAGTTTAATAGTTTGGAAGTGCAGTAAAAAATTGTCGAAATTTGACCTCATGCTTCTAATACTGACGTGATAAATAACGGTGCTATTTCTTGAAGGAAAAATGAAACCATCGCTAGTTTCGTCAGAGATGACGTATGTGGTGGGGGATTCATGCTGTCCATTGCTATGCTGAGTGAAAGTTGCCGAGTGAAAGTTGCCCAAGGTTAAAAAAAAAAACTCTAAAACTTTAAAATCCTCCACTTATTTTATTCGTTTTCATATGCAGAGTATGCTCGCCGAGTTTAAGATTTACTTATTAAAAATGTCAATAAAATGTTACGGACAGTTTTCCTGACGAAGTAGGCGAGCCCTCAGATCGCACTTCTTTAGAAGTTTCCGAAAGATATAAATCGATGGGGCCGAGACAACATCGTAGCTCAACGAATTCCATGCAGGGATCACTCCTAAGGCGAAGAAGGATCTCCTACAATTCAAATTTAAGTGGCACTATCACCGATTGAAAGTAGACGAAATCCGACAACATCTAGCGCTATGCAGTACCATCTAGCACTTGCTTCCACCAAGCGAAGGAATGCATAACGGCGTTTCTTTTAATGAAACAAATAAGCCACGACATCCTTAATTATTGAGTGAAAATTTGGTTCGTCTTCGTGCACCTGGGAGCAAGCTATAAAGGTTAACAATATTGTTGCCGCTAGATGGCGCCACGGTATTTTCGTTCGCATTTCAATCGGTAATAGTGCCACTTTAAACCCCTGGTTAATGATCCTAAGATGGTTTCCCGGAGTTCTGAGTTAAAACAAACTTCGAAAAAGGGCAGATCAACAGGTATAATTTTATGAATCCACGACAGAATGCCACTCGGCGAAATACCACGTCGTCAAAAGGCCACCTTCAAAATGCCTCCCGACAAAATGCCACTTGTAAGTTTTTTTTTTTTTTTACTGTCTTCTAAAAGGTATACACATTTTAAAAGTGGGAATAACTTTCACACCTTCTGCAAACTTTGTAAGCGTTTTTGTTGTCTTTGTTGGCTTGCTTTTCTTGGCCTTTTTTTTTTGGGGGGGGAGGGGTGTCGAGCTGTCATAATGTTGTTGCTTAAGGCGTTGTCTTGCTAAGCTGTAATATAACAAAGGCCTATTACGTCCAGTTAACTTATTAATACATATATCACTTTTTCGTTCGTTGTAATGGTGGTGTTTCTAAACTAGAGGGAAATGAGGAAAACTGCTTTTTTAACTCGAGGTGACTGATCCAAAGTCCTCCCACTTTACGTAAGCGTGACGTCATGGAGCTGAGGCAAGTGAGGCAGTTTTTTTCTCGCTCACTCCTGATCATTTACTGATCCAACGTGGCTGCCATCACCAGTAGTAGCTGAGATGATCGTGTTTCTAAACTGTAGGAAGTGAGATATGGAATATGTCTAATTTAGAAACAGAATCCAATTAAACAGAGATTAATAAAGATTTGTATTTCTTACTAACATTTCTCTCGCTGAAAATAGATGCGGCAGCGATTTTTGCAAATTTTTCTACTCTTGAGAACGTCAACTGAGGTAGTGCTGTTTCTAAACTGATCGGTCTTGATGACGTTGTGGGGCGTGGCTTAGAGGAATCCATCTCACTATTCCCTTTAGTTTAGAAACACACCCAATAGACCCTTTGCAATTTGATGAACCACGACTCGTGCATGCCCACGAATATAATTCTCCTTTTTTCCCCTCTTTTCCATGCGGTACATATAACCATCCTTAAACAGTTTTTATTCCCCCCTTTATCGCTCACAGTTACTTCTGAAACTATAATTGTAACTACTCAGGGAGTGGACGATTGATTTCAAGATATACTCGAGCACAATTCACACCTTAATGTACAGCTAGGGGTCTGTACACCGAGTAGCACATATTAGGCACTGACAAGTTGTAGCCTGTCAGCCCTAACGCTCAGCTCTAGGAGGACCAACCTGTTGTTCCTCCCTCACCAATTGCCTCTTCGACGTCCAAGTCCCACGTTTTATAGTGGGGCCAGAACAACAGAAGTGGCCTGAGGCACTAGCCAGCAAGTCCAGGCATGCCCCATTGGTCAAGCAATGGTGCAGGCCTAGTACTCGGCTGTTGGCTTATGTAACTGCAAGGCGCACTACGAGCGTTCACTCGTATTTTGCCCAGTTATACGTAAATAGCATGTTACATCTCCCCCACCCTAAGTTTTTGCTTAGGCAAAGGAAGATCTACCTCTTGATACTCTGATCCCTTCAGCCTGCAATAAGGTTTAAAAATTATTCCAAGTTTATTTATTACAACAAATGCCCTAACTTACAGAGTTTCACGATTTTGCCCTGTCACAATCTTTGCAAACTCCTGTTCCTACAAGCTTGCAAACAACCAAAACTTAACAATCAAACATAACAAATAAAACAACAACCTCCACCGCAGCACAAAACGTAAGTATCCTTCGTTTCAAACTTAACATCGTAACAACAGTCCTTTGTCACCACACGCCGTACAAACTTAACAATTGTCCTTCGTAACCA
Organism: Lithobius niger; assembly: GCA_023313725.1. Classification (NCBI taxonomy): domain Eukaryota; kingdom Metazoa; phylum Arthropoda; class Chilopoda; order Lithobiomorpha; family Lithobiidae; genus Lithobius; species Lithobius niger. Next base: position 9,814 of record JAHWFP010024017.1, read on the forward strand.
CTACGTAACAACTCCACAACCAAAGGGAACACATAACCTTCCAGTGTCCAGCTCTCCCGAGGATTCCCAAACCGTCCACCACCTGTCGTTGAAGATTTACCAGTCGAGACGCTTCACAGAGGATGTCTTTACGTGACTAATGTAAACTTCTCCCACACGCAGCTTCTAATAACGGTCCTCCCCAGTTTGAGCTCCTCCACCTTCCAGATGAATGTGCACTCTTCCTTTCCACACCACAAGCTTTAACGCACACGTTGCTTGGCAACAGTACATGAATTTCAAGATTTTTCACACTTCCAACATTGCTCGGAATTTGTCCAAGGTGGTGCTCAGGGGGTTGCGTGCAGGCTCTCGTCGCCCATGCCTCCTAATATAGTCGACGTTGACCTCTATTTTCGGACTGGCATCTTCTTCCGCTTCCACGTTGCACAACACACTTCACCGAAGAACAACATTTTTCACCATTCACTCCAATTGAGCGTCCCATACGGATTCTCACACAGGTAACCACTCGTGCTCCTTTTGGTGCGATCCACACGCAACTTCCGTCCATGATGGCATGGCCGGCATCGCTGCACTTTACGACAACAACCACAACACAGTTCTCTCTGTGATTCACACAACACTTGTAACCTTCGGTCTCCCCACGAGACGGCGCAACCCAGGGGGGTTACCGTTCCATGTAAGTCCAGGACGTCCGCCCAACTCACAACGCAGTGCGAGCTCCAAAGTGCCTCCCTTACCTTACACCTCTCCGCTTCCCGCATTCCTCTTTTCAAGGACCTACGATCACGGAAAGCTACGCTCACACATGCACACTGCATTCGTGTTTACGTAGGCCTGACTGTACATTAAGCCAACTACCTGTAGGATGTGTTAGCAACCTACACGCAGTCAACCGACCGATGACCCAGTCGATAGCGACCACTATCCAACCTCGCGTCTGGTAGCAACCGACGGTCTGATCCGCATAGGCCTATCGCTGACCTCATGCAAACTTTGACCGTTTTCATCAGTCTTGCCTGTTCGGGGGTTATCTCGTACACGGAACCCATTCTAAACTATAACCCTTGGTTCCTCAAGATTTCCCTTAGTTGTGGACTGTCATCCACGTATCACGTTGTACCACTGACCAGAACGGGTTTATAATCTGGCAGCCCGACACAACGCCGACTAGACGGTACCACGGTAAGACGTTAATTCGCCCTTCGATAGACACGGAGGCCTTCAGTATCTCCTCAGCACTATAGAATGATTTTACGTGCCCCCGGACCCTTGGGAGCCCACCGCCGCCTGTTCTGCGCCACACTATAGGGAGCCTATCCCCCTTTATGACGCAGTCCATTCTGCAACACTCCACGAAGCATGCTCACTTCAAAGTCCTCGACGACACCGTGTCCCTGACAGCACAAAGTCCTTCTTTGTCTTTACACCAACACCTTACGTGCCTTCCCACGTCCCTCGATGACTCCATGGTGGTCCCATCCATCGGTTGTGCCCTCTCGAGCGGACGAGCAAATGGAAGCCAACTCCAAATTTTGTGCAAAGCACGTTCAGCAGCCAGATAGCCAGTGAGAGAGAGAAACAAATTTGGCGCTCCCTCCACTGTCTTCTCTGGTGTACAGTTAAGGGTCTGTGTCACCCTTTTCTGCTCACCTGCTGGGAAAAAATAAAATTGTTCAAACATTCAGTTGAAATTCCGGAATTGTGGTCGTCCGGACCTACCCTATCACGCAATGAACACTGTAACCCAATCCGTTCATTCAACCTAATTCTCTAATCCAGTTTCATAGATTGTGCCCTTAGACCGCAGCACTCACATGCTGGTGAAGTGCATCTGGCCAAACGCCACTAGAGCGAGCTTACAGCTTCAACCAAACATGCTACGTAGAGCTGGCCTCGCACTGCCATCCCGCATGCGGGTAGAGATCCTCACTGAGGTTCTCTCACATTTAAAACGAACTACGGCCGTAGTCCACACGTCACCAAGTCCAGTGACCAGACGCCGAGAGTAAACGTACTCTCATTTCGCGTCTCTTACGGAATAAACCATTCCATCGGGATCGTGCTACACGCCTTACATGCCCTACCTCACAAAGTAGTCGTCTAGCTGACCTTTTAAGACCAACTAACATAAACAGTGTGTCCGCTACCGAGCTGAACAATCACTTGAAACAGGCTAAAATAATTCACGTTAGTCTCATGAAAATACCTTATCAGAACTGCCCCTTACATTAGTCTCCGTCCGTGTGCTTCATAGCTTGTTTTGAATTGATTCCTTCCGGTCAACTAAAGCTCCGCCATGTACACACAGGAGCTTCTCTGCATAGCTGATCTGCGGTTTTCGCCTAGATCGCTCTGCATAAAAGCCCTAAGCAATCACCCTATTTTCGGTTCTTTTTTGTTCAACAACAAAACACAATACGTTTCTTACTGGATCGCCACCGCACATATTTCTGCGTGCACGATTTGAGAAATCTGCATGCAGCGTATATGAGGATGCGATCTTCGTTTGTACGACATAATAAAAAAAAAAGTGCCTTCTTTTTATATTCGACAAACGGGTCAAAATACGGCAGCCTGTTCACGCTCTTATCCCAGGTTTTGTTACCTGAACAAGGTTGTGGACTGATGCGTCATTTTCGGTTGCCAAGTTTCCGTCTTAGATTGTAAGCCTTAGATTGTGATTCCTTGCTTCACAATCAATTTCGATCAACTGACAATGGCCCTGATGAGGTCCAATTTTGAAAAAAAAATTCGGATTCGACTGGACTCCAGTCAATTCCTAATTTTTCATTTTCAAAACCCTTTCTTTGGTCAGTTAAATCAGTGGTTAAGGCCGCACTGCGCATTTGAATTTTCGGATCCAAATCACAAACCTTTCACACGTCCTCCAAAGTTATTTCTGTAACAATTCGTAATCTAAAGCTTACATGCAGCCATTAGATTAATGCAATTTTATAGCCCTCCATTCCCAATATCCACTCTACACTGAAACTTTTACTTTTCCTGCCCTTCCAGCGGGGGGGTGGGGGGGGGGGACGGTGGTACGTATGACAAATATGCTTTCTTTTTTTTTCTTCACAATTTGTCATCGTTCTTCCCGTCGTCTGTTTTCCAGGCAACCATTTCCGGTTCCAGAAACACACAGAATAAGAAAAAAAACCACTTTTCCTGAGCACAATAAATTGCGTCCGAGTCAAGTCACCAATTTTCAGAAATCAGTTTGTTCCTTTCGGACTAGCTTCGCAAATCGTCAGTTTTTCATTTACTCCAGATCGTTGAGTAATAAACTACCCAACTACGGAAATAGGCGAAGTCTAGTTCCAACTTTGCTCAATTTCCTGACATTTTGACGTGCCTGTCTTAGTGGGGACAAGTTCGAATCTGAATAAATTCATTCCGAATTGAAACCTGCCTTCCACCCAAGAAGTGTCAAACCTTCCCCATTTTCATGAACTAAGGTAGTATTTCTACTCTTCTCAGTCCTCGTCCTTTTTCGTGCGTTACTTAGGTCCAAGTTTCGCATTACTAATGGTCGTGAAATACATTTCGTTTAAATTACGAGCAGCGCAACCCGTAATTTTCGCTGGTGAAAAAAAAATGTTAGCGTTCCTGCTTTAAGGATGGGAAGTGATTCTCCGGCCTGAACCCTTTCTGAGGTTTATATGCAGTCCGTTCCCACTTCAACTCTAAATTTGTTTTAGTTTCACATATTCAGTGTTCTTGAGTTAAAGCTGCAATGCTTTCAAAATAATGAGGACTCAGTTAGCTCACCATCGATCAATGCAACCTTCAACTCGTAGCTTTAAAAGTGCGTCCTTCACTTTTTCCACTCGTACAAATGTCTGCGTAACGGGGTTTATTGATGCCCACTACACAGAATTTTGCGTTTCAGTCTTTATTTTCCTTTCGGAAAATTGGTGACTTTATTTCGTCCTTCCTTTACCATCCGATCAAAATAAAGTGCGGTATTTCGTAGGTGCTCAACGAGTCTGCAAATTACCTCCCATGTTCAATGCAAAGAACGGTGTATTTTTCGTCCAAATTAATTATTTTTTATTAATTCTTAGAAAAAAATGTTGTCTATCACCAAGCAATGGGTAGCTCTCCCCACGGCTAAGATCCTTTCAACTGTTTTACTTTAAATTCCTTACGGAAAAGAAAGTGAGTTGCAGTTTTAGTCCCAAAACCACTGGTATGGTCCGAAAAATAAATGTCTGGCTACCGTAGTTTACTCAAGCCTCGGCTGAGTTCTACAGTCTGCCCTCAAATTTGGTCGCAATTCTGTTCAAGAAGTGTTTGCCTCAAGAATATTTGCAGCCAAGTATTTTCGCTGTTTAGTCACCGTCACTTAAGGAGATAATTCGCAAAATCTTCTACCTAAGATGTTCTTATTTCTTTCCATCCCGAAGGTTTGGAAAATAAGACTCTCCTATCCTGAAGGTTTAGGTATCCCGGTAGGCCCCCAAAATATGTAACTACTCAGGGAGTGGACGATTGACTTCAAGATATACTCTAGCACAATTCACACCTTAATGCACAGCTAGGGGTCGATTATAAACAGTGGGTTAACCTGGGAACATTTTTGCTGGGGTCTGCCTTACACAGAGTAGCACATATTAGGCACTGACAAGTTGCAGCCTGTCAGCCCTAACGCTCAGCTCTAGGAGGACCAACCTGTCGAGTTGTTCCTCCCTCACCAATTGCCCCTTCGGACGTTCAAGTCCCACGTTTTATAGTGGGGCCAGAACAACAGAAGTAGCCTGAGGCACTAGCCAACAAGTCCAGGCATGCCCCATTGGTCAAGCAATGGTGCAGGCCTAGTACCCGGCTGTTGGCGTCCGGCCAAGTTCAGCAGTTAGGCTGAAGTTGGCAGGGCGCACAAGCAGCTTATGTAACTGCAAGGCGCACTACGAGCGCTCACTCGTATTTCGCCCAGCTATACGTAAATAGCATGTTACATAATTTGTGTCTGATCCTGCCATCCGTCTAGTACTTAGAGAAGAGATGTCAGCCGTAAATCCAAGATTTGCAAATAAGCAAAATATCAAAGTGGACTGCCAAGGCGACGTCATGAAAGAATGTGGAGGTCTTTCGTGCACCATAAACTGAGCACTACTGTAACTGTAAATTTTGAAGTGATATTTTGTCGGTAGAGAGTGGCATTTTGACGAGTGGCATACTGTCGTGTTACCTAATTTTATATGTAAGGATTAAGTCAGCCTTCAGGCGTCGACATTCTAGAGTGTCGAATTTTAAAACACTTATATATGGACCGATTCGATCTTGTCAATATCCTTCAACAGTCCTGGCAACCAGACCTGGTTAGGTACTGCAGTTTGTAGTGGGCGTACGTAGACCCAGAGGTAGTCCTTATAAGCCCAAAGATTTGTGTCACAATTTCCCGAGACAAACCACTGCTGGACGATTGCACCCCGACGATTTGCTAAACAAACAATATAACTACAATGTGTGGTAAATGCCAGGAATGGAGTGGAATGAATGGAAAAGTTGGAAAAAAAATTAGCTTGACATCATTTTCAACACGACGGATAACTGAAGTTGGCATCTCGTAACATTTTCTTTTTAATCTAGTGTGCTGGTTTTTTTTCTGACTTAAATTTTTAGATTTCCCTCCCCCCCCCCCCCCCGATATTCTTTCCAGAGATATTTTTCCAGGAGCACTTTTGGTTGGAAAAAGGTTTTCCCCTCCTCCCACTCCCAACCCTCCGTAAAAAAAAGTCACGGATAAAAAAAAAACTGATTGCTACAGTCATTACGTGAATCTAGGTAAAAATACCTCTGGAAAAAATACCCCCGGAAAAATACCCCTTTGGAAATACATTCCGGAGAAAGTCCTGATAGTATAACCAATATTAAAAATGTAAATTAAAGTATCCGCTATTTTAGCACCAATGGTCTCTTCCACACACAAGGTCAAATGATAAAGGCCCGAGGTCGCCTGAAATATTTATAATAAATAAAAATAATTTAGGTGTTTGTATTTTTTAACAGAATCTACCTTTCCTGTATCTGTGATTAGTTGCGATTTAGCCGAACAGAATAAAAGCCACAAAAAAAAAATTAATCTCCATTGCTTTCCAACTTCCTTAGCCTGCCTGGTGAAATTCGAGCGACGTCAAGTCAGAGGCATTTCCAATGTCACAGTCGCTGACTGATGCTTCCCTGCTTGGCTAAGCTTCCCTGCTGGGCAGGTTGTTATATGTCAATGAAGTAGGAGGGGAGACCTGCAATGCGGAGTGTTGAGTGTTGGCATATTATTTACGTTTGTTGTTCCCTGGGCCCAGCGCAAAGTTTTAAATTTGAGGTCTCGTTCCCCAAGCCCATAAACTCATTATTGAGGTGCCCTGAAAAATACCTTAATAATCTAAAGAATTTTTTTTTTATACTGGTAATAAATAATATGGAGGCTTTCCTTTTTTAATTCGACGTGTCACACGTCGAATGAATACGGTTGTGGCCAAAAAAACGGGAGTAGGCGATTTACGTCAGCGACATCTCCTCAAAAACCAGACACATTTGTTCAATTCTGATCCGACGAAATTCAAGTATATTGGTGGGACACTTGCAGTGTGCAAGTACAAAAGGTATTATGCTCAACAAAATATACATACGCCGTTTGAAGTATGATAACCTCTAAACGGGTCCTTAAGCGAAAAACCGTCGCCCGATAGTATACGATCTGTGAATATACGTCAGCCAAATGTCATCTTAAAGGTGTGCGCTCATACGAAAAGTTGCGGTGTGTAACTGCACATTTCGGCAAGTCAGCTCTTCAAATTGCGGTCGGTTAGAAACTAGGCGTAGGCATCGAGATGGCTCCAATCTTATCGCGAAGTATACAAAGTTAGTCGTCACTTACCTTTAGCGGTAATCTGCAGGATGGTACACAGAATTTTTACGGTGGAATCTGGACGGTACATTGAATGCGAGGCGCGCAAAGCCTTTCTGCTTTCCGGGTGCGATACATTACAGTATTTTTTACGCTTATTTGTGGTGTTGTTTCTTATTGAACGAGTGAACGAAGCGAATGATGTCCTATTTTCACAGTGGCGGACTGGCCAGGAAGGGAAGGGCGGAATATTCCTCCTGGCCTCAAATTCTCCGATTTTTTAAAAAAATCCGTAACAGGAAGACTCACGCAAGTTTTATTGGTTCGACATTAGTTTTACCAACAGATTTAAAATTACAAATAATAATAATAAAGATAATTATAAAATGCTTGATACATGTGTACAGCCAGCCACCAGAATTGTAGTAAGCAGTGATTTCATCCTGCAGGCACAGACAATATCAGTATTCTGGCACATATTCTTGAAAGGTAGTAGTGACGCCCGAATAAACTGGCTGGGGGAAGGCAAGGTCTGGCACCATTTCGACTTGGGTGCGCTAATTAATGTATTAGTAGTTATACTGAGTAAACCAGAAGCAATACGATTGCCATAGAACCCCTCCCCCCCCTCCGGCCCCCGTCCAACACTATGCCTAACTGCCAACTTTCATTTAATCAGCTGGGTTTTAAATTAATATTCGATTCTGACATATTTCTGACAGTTTTGTTAATATATAAGAGGTGGGGGGGGG
>JAHWFP010024017.1:17521-54595 GCA_023313725.1 Lithobius niger
CCCCCCCCCCCCCCCGTCCTATTCAAATTATGGCGGAAACTCGTCATTTCATGAATTATCCTTTAACGATCGAAGGTCACCCACCCAAAGTGAGGACGACCCTTTCCCCCACAACCTCCCCAGTTAAAGAATTTGGCAGGAAACTTGTGATTTCTTTTCCTTTCGGGTTTCCAAAGGTGACCTTGATCGAGCAACATGCAGCTAATGAATGATTAATACATACGTAAAGTGCATTTAGGTAGTTTTTTTTGTAAATTTTCAACCAGATTTTTTCGCGCTTTTTTTTGTCCATCAGCCTTTTTTTCCCCATCAGCTTTTTTTTCGCGGCTTTTTTTTCCGGGGTTTTTTTCCATCGGCTTTTTTTTCCATAAGCTTTATTTTCCGCGGCTTTTTTTTTCAAGGCTTTTTTTCCATCAGCTTTTTATCCAGGCTTTTTTTCTCAGGTTTTTTTTTCCGGTCACCATTTTGCCAGTGGTATTTTTTCCAGGGGTATTTTTTCCGGGGGTATTTTTTCCGGGGTATTTTGTCCTGGGGTATTTTTACCTACTACCCATTACATAAGTATGGCTCCCAGAAAGCGCATTTTAGTAATTAGCACTGAAAAACTCTTGAAATCCGAAGCATGTTTACAAGATGTGAGAAAGTCGTTTCGAGAAGGAATGCGATTGACTTCCTGGTTACGCTGTGCTAAACCCTTTTTCGAAACCCCACGCGCCAACCAGCCTATAGAAAATTGGGTCATCCTGTAACCGAAGTACGAGTGGCATCATGACGAATTACGTGGAAATGGGGGGGGGGGGACGAACTACGCCCTCCATCTTTCCTTTGCCGGCACAACAAGTAAGACGAAACGCGTCTGAATTGTGACCCCCACAATTTTGTCTGACTCCCCTATCGAAGGACCGTAGGAAAAAACAAGATGCACTAACACTGCATTAGTAATTCGACGTGTCGTATGCTAGAATAAAAAATATCTGTAATTGACGTATGAAGTTTGAACGGCAAACATACCAACAGGATACTACTAAAAAATCTAAATGCGTGGTGTACTGAGGTATATCTACTATATTACACATTATATTAAAAAAAAATTGTCTCGTAACTTTTGCTACTACGATACGGCAAATGAGCCAGAATCTTGTGTGCGACGATGCAATCACTGACCAGATAAGTTTTCATCGGACGCTGATATTGGTTTTCTTACATTTCATAATTCAGCAGGTAATTTGGTGGGGGGGGTGGGGGAGATCATATTGCGCTGAGGGTACGTGAGGTTGACTACTTTAAATTTCTTTACACTTTTTAGGTGTATTAACAAAAGTTAAAATAGTCACAAAATTGTGACAAAGTCCACATTGAATATAACACTGCAATTTCACGTGGCCAATTTTTGTTAGGCTACTCAATACAAAGTACTTGTTTTGCTAGCGTTTTATAATTGTCTTTATTATTAAAGTCGCGCAAGAAAAGCTTCGAAAAAACCCTAAAGAAAAAAAGCAGTAAAAAAAGTCGCCGACAAAAATACGTTTCCTGGTGAAACTCCTTTGCCTGCCTGCTGAAATTTGAACGAAGGCAACTGACCTAAAAATATCCACAGAACAATTCGACTTTTTTTCCTCCACGGCTATTTTATCCAGGCTTTATTTTTCATGATTTTTTTTCCCTGCGGCTTCTTTCCATGCACATATTAGAGACCTTAAAAAAAATCTTGAAACCTTCCCCCCCCCCCCCACCGCCACCTCAGAATTTCCAAAAATTCCCCCACTTCACGGCAGTGCACGGAAAGAAAAAAGCCTGTGGAAAAATTAAAGAGGTGATGGAAAAAAGTTTCAGAAAAAAAAAAAAGCTAAAGGAAAAGAAGGTCGACGGTAAAAAAAACCTCGGGGAAAATAAAAACCGATGAGGAAAGAATTGCAAGACAAATCTGGTGTAAAATCACCAAAAAATACTGCCTAACCTTAGTTACGTGTGCATTCATTAACTAAATGCTGCTCGACCAAGGTTACCTTTGGAATCATTTAAAGGTAAACTCGATGTCACAAGTTGCCTCCCAAATTCCTTTACTAGGGAGTGGTGGGGAGAAAAAGTCGTCCTCAGCAAGAGAAAATTCGTGAAATCACGAATTTTCTTCCAAAATTGAAAGGGAATTGTACCGACACGGAGTTACGTTAACTCCGGAATTTCATAAACACTGACCTCTGTGTTGGACCCGGAATTACAGTAACTCCGGATTCGTAATTTGCCTTAAAAGGTGTTGAAACAATCCGGAATTGTAGTAACACGTATTTGTAGTAATACGATTTCTGAAGCTATATGTATAGCCGCAGCGAGCGAGGTAGGGACGTTATTTAATCATCAACAAAATCAGGACTTACGGTAAATCCGTGTTACCACAATTCCGGATTATTTCAGACACTTTTAAAGTAAATCACGAATCCGGAGTTGCTGTAATTCCGGGTCCAACATAGGGGTGAGAATTTAAAATAATTCCAGAGTTAAACGTAACTCCGTGTTGATACAATTCCGGCGCCCCAATTGAAATAGTACGGGGATGGAGGAGGGGGGGGGCGGCGGGGCAGCGGAAGAAGCGTCGGGAATCATACATTTTCTACAAATTCCTTAACTGGGGAAGGAGGGGGTGGAGTATTGAATTTGATTGACTACAGATAACTAAAAGAAAATTCGGGAAAACACTAACGGTGGGGATATCCAGTTGAGGTTTAAACCTAATCCTTGGGTTAGGATCGGTTATAAGCAAGAATGGTGATATCCATCAAAATTTAGCGTGTAGGTCGAAGGTTGACTTAATACTGAGCAGTTAGCCCCGAGCTATAAAAAGCGGTGATATCCATCTAGTATTAGCGTTATTCCTGAGCTTTAACAACATTTTTACAAAGCTAATTTAGCCTGAAGGTCGAGGTCTAAGCAGTAAAGAGCTAACAAAACCCTAACTAAGTCCAACATGAATATCACCAGGTCGAGGGTTAGTTAGATCCCGGGTTAAGCTACTCCGGGGCTAGTTTAGACTTCAACTGGGTATCCCCCACCGTAAGTTTACTCAAAATTCTTTTTAATTTTTTTTTTAGCTCTTCGTTATTTCCCTATGTAAACTTTGGTACTTTTTTTCGAAGTGTGTTCCCCCCCCCCACCCCTCCCATACTACCAAAAGAAATAGTTAAGTTGTCTAAAAAACAAGGAAATAAATTCTGGCAAGAGCGAATGGATCGTACGTAATAAGCGAAGCTTGCCGTTATGTAATTCCTGGTCTTGGTCAGAACAACTGCCATTATTCTTGCTTAATAGCATGACAGACGTGCTGATAATATTTCCAGCTAAGCCCATTGTCCAATGTTACTCACACACATATTTAAAGGTAGTATTTTTGTCAAATTTCCATCAGTTTTTTTTCGCATTTTTTCCCTATCGGTTTTTTTTCCGCAACTTTTTTTCACAGCCTTCCCATCAGCTTTTTTTTCGGGGCTTTTTTTCCATCGGCTTTTTTTTCCAACAGCTTTTTTTTTTCCGAGGCATTTTTTTCCTGGGGCTTTTATTTACATCAGCTTTTTTTCCGTGCTTTTTTTTCCGAGGCTTCTTTTTTCCTAGATTCTTCGCGGCCCACCCCAAAAGAAAGAAAAAAAATGAAGCTTATCTTATGCTTATACGCTGTTTCCCAGCAGTTGAACGGACGTGAATTCTACATTATATATATATTTTTAATGTATACATATGTACACCGTACTATATAAAGCTGTGAAGATTTATAATGTTGGTGTATATAAATGGTTGGTTCATTAACTGAACGTGGCGCGCCACAGTTCCTTTTTAATTCGACGTGTCACACGTCGAATTAATGCTGTTGTGACCAATAAACGGGGGTTTGCGATTTACGTCAGCGACATCTCAAACCAGGCACATTTGTTCAATTCTGATCCGACGAAATTCAAGTATGCGGGTGGGTCACTTGCAGCGCGCAAGTACAAAAGGTATTATGCTCAACAGAAACGTTTGAAGTATGATAACCTCTAAACAGGTCCTTCTGCGTAAAACCGTCGCCCGATAGTATACGATCTGTGAATGACGTCAGCGAAATGTCATCGTAAAGGTGTGCGCTCCTACGAAAAATTACGGCGTGTAACTGAGCATTTCGGCAAGTCAGCTCTTCAAATTGCGGTCGATTAAAGACTAAGCATGGGCATCGAGATGGCTCGTCTCTTATCGCGAAGTACAATACAAAGTGAGTCGTCACTTACCTTTATCGGTAATCTGGATGGTACACCGAATTTTTACGGTGGAATCTGGACGGTACAGTGAACGCGAGGAGCGCATAGCCTCGCTGCTTTTCGGGTGCGATATATCACAGTATTTTATTACTCTTATTTGTTGTGTTGTTTCTTATTGAACGAGTGAACAAAGCGAATGATGGCCTTTTTACAGTGGCGGACTGGCCAGGGAGGGAAAGGCGGAATATTCCTCCTGGCCTTTAATTCTCCGATTTTTTTTAAAAATCCGTAACAGGAAGACTCAACGCAAGTTTTGTTGGTTCGATATTAGTTTTACCAACAGATTGAAAATTACAAATAATAATAATAAAGATAATTATAAAATGCTAGTAAAACAAGTACTTTGTATTGATTAACCTAACAAAAATTGGCCACATGAAATTGCAGTGTTATATTCAATGTGAAACTTGTCACAATTTTCGTGTGAATATTTTAACTCTTGTTAATACACCTAAAAAGTGTAAATAAATTTAAAGTAGTCAACCTCACGTACCCTCAGCACAACCTCACGTACCCTTATGATTTCTTCTACTCCCCCCCCCCCCGTAAGAAAACCAATATCAGCGTCCGATTAAAACTTATCTGGTCAGTGATTGCATCGTCGCACACAAGATTCTGACACCATTTGCCGTATCGTAGTAGCAAAAGTTACGAGACAATTTTTTTAATATAATGTGCAATATCTTTATAATAATATCGGAGACCGGCTAAAAGGAAAAGGAAAGCCTAAAGGAAAAACCACTTCTCCCCTCCTCGCGCCCGCATTGAGATGCACTCTCCCCCTCTACGTGCAGCCAAAAAGGAGCCAGGCATGATTGGTCGATCACTCTGACAAGTCTTCGGGAAGAGTGCCGGGAACGGGAAAATGTCCCGGGAAATGTGACCGGCCCCGTGCAAAGGACGGGCTTCCTCTAGTAGTAGATATTCTTCAGTACATCACGCATTCAGATTTTTTAGTAGTGTCCTGTTGGTATGTCTGCCGTTACAACTGCATATATCAATTACACATTTATCTTTATTCTGCCATACAACACGTCGAATTACTAATGAAGTGTAGTGCATCCTTGTTTAATGTGTCACTTCTTTTAGTTGTATATTAATTTTGATTAATTTCTTAGCCGTGATTTCCCATTAATTGGCCGAGCGAAGCAGACGGCCGCAATCCTCGCAATGAATTTGGCTTTTTTCGAGTAGTATGTTTGTCTGTTATTGGGACGCGATAATGTTTACAATTTTGTTCAGATTTGGTTCAAATTTACTGCTTTGGCGTATAAAAGACACAAGTTCGAAAATGAAATTCCTTCCTTAGTTTTTTTTTTTGGGGGGGGGGGGGGGGTGCCGAAATTCGTGCTAGAGCACTGGGCAGAAATCATACAACTAGTTATAGGGTCTGACAAGTGCTGAAATCTGGTATGCTCTCTATCTTCGGCTTTGCAAATCTATGTGAAATATGCAAATCCAAGTGCTCTGCAAATTATTGCAAATATGCAAATCTCTGTAAATGCTGCAAATCATAGCAAATCAATACGAAATCTTGAAATCTGCCTGAAAAATCTGCAAATCCACATGACGTCCGTATCTAGACACACGCTAATGTGTATCGTAACAAATCTTAACAACTTTGCCAAAAAAATTGTGTTTGCTTCCAATTCACGAAAAACAAATAAAATTTCAAAATAAAGTCAACTGGTAAAGAAGCCACCAAGTTGAGAATGGCTCAGCCTCACAAAGGAGTGGTATGAACTAAATAAAAAAAAGATATAAAAAAATAAAACAAAACCAAAAACTGATAAAGAGGCGAATAACTTGAGAATAGTTCGGCCTCTCAAAGGAGTGATACGAAATCTATAGTTGACGTTGCACATTATTACAAATCTGCAGGCTATTCGAGTTGAGCCTAATACACAATTAGAAAAAAAGAAGTGATATCATACCAAAAACAAAAACTGGTAAAGAGAAACGCCAAGTTCCGAATGGTTCGGCCCTTCAAAGGAGTGATATCAACACACAAAACATTCGCCAAGTTAATCGCACCGCTTAATAGTTCGAAGGTTAAATGAAAATTTGTACATTGCTACCGAAAGCAGCAATATTCTAGTTTTCATTTAATCTTCGAACTATTAGTCGGTGTGATTAACTTGGCGAATGTTTTGGTGTGTTGATATCACTCCTTTGAAGGGCCGAACCATTCGGAACTTGGCGTTTCTTTTTACCAGTTTTGGTTTTTGATATGATTATTAGATTTACCGGTGTTGCAGCACTAAACGAACATTATTTTAAGGTAACGCTGACTATCCTTGAAGTCTTCAGACGATTTATTGCTACGTCCAACGATCGTTTAATACATTTTTAATGAGGAACTAGCTGTACCGCCGGCGTAACATACGCCAGTCTAGCCGGTTCCCGCATACCTGAGCAAAATACTGTAGTGGGTAGTATGGAATGAAAAGGCTGCCTCCTGCTTCCTCCTCCGAACCTCCCTGCGTCCTACCCAGTTGTATGGTCTGATTTTACCCCATGCCCCAACCCCTTTCTCGTCCCGCACCGCCTCCCCCATCCCCGACCCGGATTCCCCATCCCCCGTCCCCATCCCTGCTCCCCTTCCATTTTAACCCCTGCTGATTTGTCTTTTTTCAATGGAGGACGCTCAATTCCCCGTTTCTCAATTCTGACAGCAAGCGCAATATTTCGTTTGTTACTGATTGTTACAGACCACACCCGTTTGTTTGACATTGTCGGTCGCTCGCCCTCTTTCATTGTAGTGCATAATTCTGTGGCGTTTTGACAAAAGGGCATAATTCCATATTTGGCATTGTTGAGGTTAGTCCAAAAATGGCTTGTCTATATATACATTCTCTTTGCTTTGACAAAGAGAGGTTAGTCCACCCAAGCATCTTCTAGCTTATTTTATGTGTCCGTTGGAGGTAAGTCCACAAGCAGTCAATCTAATTTGACAAACGGAGCTAATTCAAACATACCTCCTTTCGTTCCAAAAATGGACTTATGCCCTTTTGTCAAAACGCCACAGAATTCATAATGATGAATTTGCTTGCCCAACCTAAGCGTATTTTATATACTAACTGTAACCCTGGCGTAACATACGCCGGTCTAGTCTTACCCCTATTTTGTGGTCTGAATATCACCATCCCTGCTCCCCCTCCCTTTGAACCCCTGCTGATTTGGGTTATGGAAGTAAATGTCTATTTTCAATGGAGGACGTGTCTCCTACCGATTTCACACGTAATAATTCGTCGCGTGTTGTGGCCGTACCGTACCGTGCCGCTCCAAGCCGCTCTGCACCACGGCCACGTTCCCAGCGCGACTTGATTTCACACGTAATAAATACCGAAACGTGGCCGGCCACGATTTTCGACTGCCCTCTGACGGTCAAGCTTGGAACCCAACTACGGAAACGAAAATTAAAGCAGACCGAAGTGAAATTTCGGCAAATGTTGTTGGGAAAAGAAAAACTTGAAAAAATGTTTAAGGAAGATATAAAGATATCTGTCGTTTTTGTTTTGTTTTTCCGTTGTTGCTAGATTATAGGTTAGGTTAGTCGCCTGACAAAAAACTTCAAGGCAAAGTTTGGCATTTTAGTTTATAAAAACGGTTTAAATTTATTTTTAACCAAGAGTTACCACAATTGTTTTTGTAGCGGAAAAAGTTTTTTGGCTACAATATAGGCAACAAGTAAAAAAAAAAAAAAAAATAGTGTACCGTACGTCGGAAGGAAAAAAAAGTAGAAATATGAGGAATCTACACTATTAAAATGTTCGGTTTGTTAATTTATTGGTTTGTTTATCTGTGTGCCCTTCTATTCCTCCAGAAGTAAGGCCCGTAGAAAGATAAAGAGTATAGTGCCAAATGAAAGATAATTAAATTACGCTTCGGATAGGCCTATTTTCATTGTTCTAATCTGATTTTTTTTTACCCTGAAATACGCAAGTGAACTGCGAGTAAAGTTACCCATGTGCGAAAAAAAAATCCTGGCTAAAATGTCCAAGGAAAAAATAAATTGTGTTGCCGTTTTGTTTTGTTTTTTCTGTTGTTAGGTTAGGTCAAGTTAGCTGCCTTGGTAACAAAATTTCATCAGGGAACGACCTGCCTACCGCTTTTCTCTTTTGATCTTTTTTTTTTTCACAACCCTTTTTTTCAGTCGGCTGTTTTTTTTTCTCCATTTGTTGTTTTTTTTAAAGATTAAAAAAAACTTTTTTCAGAACTAGGCCACCTGAACGTTACTAATAACTGTTGAAACAAGTTTGCATTCAAAGGGTTGTGTCAGCTTTAAGTACCGTTATGTTACCTCATTAACAATTTTTTTCGCAAGCATCAGTTTTCGCATGTGTATAGTCGCGATGCTATTTAAGAAATACATGTTCGGTGAAAATAGGTATCACTTTTTACAGGTCCTCTCCTTTTGGTTTTGTGAGCAATTCTTCCGCTACAAAAATTCTGACTTTAGGCCTAAACGTTTGTCGACGCTTCCTTAATTTGTTAGTCCAAAACTTCAAGCTTAAAGCTATGTTTATTAGTCGTAGTCTGCTTTGATTAGATCGCTAGTTTGTTTTGGGGGTGAACAGCGCGTTGCATTATGGGGTTACAGGCCGTTTCGTCACTTCACGCAGCGCGGCACGGCACGCATCAGATTTCAGACGTAATAATTAAAGCGAACCGCTCCGCTCCGTCCAGTACCGAACCGCGTCGGCCACGTTTTGAAACGTGGCCAAGCTGGAGCGCAAAATCACGGCCACGTTCGGCCACGTTCGCTTTATTTATTACGTGTGAAATCAAATTGCACGGTTCGGAGCGGCACTGCACGCTTTATTTATTACGTGTGAAATCGGTATCCGTTCTGGTACCAAGCCCAACAACGGTCGTGCATGCAGTGATTGTTACTCAACCAACTTTGAAACTCTTTAAGTCTGCTCTAAGAGGTAGCATTATTAAAGCAACTTAAGATTTCGATTGTTACTGATTGTTACAGGCCACACCCGTTTGTTTGACATTGTCGGTCGCTCGCCTTCTTACATTGTAGTGCATAATTCATAATGATGAATTTGCTGGCCCAACCTAAGCGTATTATATACGTATATATAGATAGATGGTTAAAAATTCATGAAATTAAACATCCGGAGGCTTTATTTGTCGTCGTGTGGACAAGGAGGTACGTAGCAAGAGTCCATTGTTGTCAAACTTTAATAATTTGGTGTCAATGCAATGTTTTCTGTTTAAAATCAGCGTATCACGCGTCATGAGCGCCTTTCACAGTTCAGACCACACGCTAGAACAGTTCTTTTTTGAATTGTTCGCAGCGCGACTGGCGGCAAAATCGGAGACTAAGTGGACGACGCGCCGAATTTCTAACGCCAAGCCCCAAATCCATATTACCCTTGATATAAAAAAAAGGGTTTAACGAGCGTTAACCACTCCTGGTCATCTGCCCGAAGCCCTAAGGCCGTATGTCTGCAACAGCCAGATTCCCAGGCGGTCACCCACCCAAGTATCAATCCAGCCCAATGCTGCTTAACTTCGGGGATCTGACGAGAACCGGTGTTTCCAGCACTGCAAGGCCGCAGACCTTGATATAAGGAAGCCTTCCAACAACAAGTTAGCGAATGTAATGGTCACGTGGGTCACCGAGTTAATGGATAAGACTCTTGTTTTGGGTTGCTGACCCGATAAGTTTGTGGTACTGCCCCCAATATGATGATCTAAGTGACCCGTTGGCCCGCTTAAACTCAGACCAGCACCGGGTGAAAAACTCTGTCTTCTCTTTCGTACCGTGCATCACTAAAATTTACCATTGCGCCTGCGCCGGTCCTGCAGAACACCGTTGAAACGAGTAGCGCGAACGCGCATTATCGATGCGGATGGTCATGAACACTTAGTATTTATTTTTTCCGACCTATTAAATCAGTTTCCTACGATAGGCCAGCACAACCAGCAAATATTTCGCTCACGGAGAACTGGTATGTTTTTTCCTTCAATCAGGTAGACCAAAACGGCAAGCTTTGCGAACTTTCGGGCGACGCAGGTGTTTCCATAGCAACGCAGATTAACGAGCAAGGCAAAAATTGGTGCGTAGGTGTCGTTTGTCGCGGTGGGGGCGTTGGCGCAAAATGGGGGGTAGAAGTCATTTTATGACGGGAAATCAGACTTTTGGTGTGCTTATTTAGCTGTAAATATCAAGGTTAGGCGTTTTCAGAACGACCTGCCGTCTCGTTATCACAGTTTAGCCGCGTTGGGTGTTGGTAACGTAATACAACGTTATGCAATCGCGTGTTCGTAATATCTAGGTAATATTGCGTCGTCTTGGCGAAACGCGGCTGGTTGCTCCGCCCTCCTGGCGATAGTAGCCAAACATGTAGTTAATTCACTAACAATAAATCTTAGACTAGGGACAAGCTAGTGTGCTTACTTTATTAAAACAACATACGGCCTGCCTTATAACAGCCACGCTGTGATCGCCATCCGCGCATATAGTACAATCAACTGAGATCATCGCGCATATAGATCAACTGAGACAGTAGCGACATGACTCGCAGCTGAGAACGCAGCTACTGTCTCAGTTGGCATTGCGTCTAATAGTCCAGCCAGCATGAACGCATTAATTATGTCGTAACAAACCAGATTTAAAAATCGTATTTTAAAATCACCATTTATCATTTTCTAGGCTAGTGTCTTATCATTTTGCTTCGGTGATCTATTGGAATAATTAATTTTAATCTTAACGCATTAGTCTTTTAGATTTTTGATCTCATGGTAATTATTTAACAAATTAGTATATGTACACACAGAGATAGAAACGTCATGGTTATTGTAAGCACGCAAAGGATCATATACGTGCGTCCCGCAGTAAATATAGTTAACAATTATTCAACAGAAAATCTTCTAGAACCCACATTTTAAAACGGATTTTTACCAAGGGATTGACTAACGGTAAGGAAATAGATCTTTGGGGTCGTACTTGATGTGGTGTGGATCGAGAAAAATGGCGCTGGGAGGATGACCTTTTACTCTTTGTGCACTAATTACAGTGCCTTACCTTACAGCACCGTTCAGGTAATCTAAAAAAAACCATGTAGCAGGCTATAAATACATAAAAAGCCCAAGATATCGGGGGGGGGGGGGGGGGGGTCATGAATTATTTGGACCCTCTTGAAGGGAGTCATGAATTTTTCAGGTCCCGTCAATTGAGGGGGTCCCAAAAAAAAAACACTGATCAAGACCTAACCTAACCTCTAAAAAGGCACGTAAGTCAAATTTTCTAAAAACGCCACAGCTTCTGGGGGGAACCCCCCCCCACCCCTGCCACCATGATGTTAGTGTGCGAAGTTTTGATGCTAGTAGTACCAACACTACAAGTATAGTTTTTTTTTCAATAAACACTATAAAAGCTTAGTCTCCTGATTTCTTGGCTTCTTCCGTTTGTCAGGGGTTGACTATGTTACGGTTATAATAATAATAATAATAATAATAATAATAAATAGATTCAACCACTGGAATGGTTGGGAGCTAGAAAGCTTGGGGCCACTTAAACTAGTCCCTGTCAATGTTAAGAATAACAATATCACAAGGTTGTAGAGAAACAAGCAGACAGTGTTTTCTAACTGTTCATCATACATTGTATTAGACTTGATACAAGATGGGTGAAGGGCACATTATAGAACAGTTTTAACACAACGTGTCTTATCGTTAAAAAACGAGGCACGCTTTCCTTACAAATAGCGGTAACTGTCGGTGTGGAGAGCTACTTATACTTAATTTGGCTACAGCACTAACCTTGACTACACGAAATCATCTGCAGACGGTCGCAATAAGTATACGAAAAGCGCTTTTTTGTTTGGAGGGGTCACGTTATTTTGTAACCTTTGGTGGGTGGGAGGAGGGGGGGAGAGAAGGCTTTGAGAACTCGAACCCAGGACTTCCCGCATACTAAACTGAGTGACCTGCCCACTGTTTTACCAGAGCGGACCCTGGCTACAGGCTCAGGCGAGCTTAGTATCTGTTCAACATTTCTCAGTAATTACTCAAAGTCCACACAAATAAACAAGGCGGTAATGTTATATATGTTTGTGGCGCTTAGGTCACTGCTGAGAATGGGTGAACAGCTACTAAGCACGGCTGGAGCCTGCAGCCAGGGTCTGCCCCGGTAGCGCTGTAAGTAGGCACCAGACCTATGCAGGAATTCCTTAGTTTCATGTCCCAGTCAGGGCAGTTGTCTTTTCTTTCTTTTTCAGATTAGTGTATTTTGTGTCCTCACAAGGCCAGTCTGTAATGCAGAATGTCAGCTTTGGTAAGTAACAGGATAGGTAATTTTTAACAAAAATACCGATTGTGCTAACAATCTGTGTGAAATTATAACGCGTATAAACTTAAAAGATAGAAAGTAATTAAAAGGACATACCTTCTCACTATATTCGAGCATCCTGCTCGAAATAGCTTTTGCAACATTTGCATGGGTTAGAGTAAATGTAGCAAAACCATTTCTCACGAATGAGGAAAAAGATAGGAAAATGAAGGCCTTTTCAACATTTGCACACGTATGAAGTATGTTGCAACCTGAGCCATGCAGGAACAACGGCGATGAATGTGTCTTTGCAGCATATAGTGTAAGACCATTATGAGTAGTTCTGTGAATAGTATACACATCGCGAGCCCCTAGAAACCCCCGGAAAATAATTGAATTCTTTTCTCCGTAACCGCCACAAACCATTTTTATTTTATTTTGATTTTTATCAGTTGGTATCAAATCAAGTACCTATACATCGTATTTCAAAGAATATTCCATCTAATCTGATCTGAGCAGCTTTGTAGTTTCGGCTACAGCTACCATAAAACGTTTTTTGGACGCCATTTTGGGCCGCCATCTTGAATTTACACAAAATGGTAAATGGGTCAATTTTTGAGGACTAAATGTTATTCTGTGTATTCCTGTGTATTTAATCTGATGGCCTATTTAGTAGAAAGATGAAGTCAAATACCTTTTTATGGATGTCGTTTTGATCCTCCATTTTGAATTTTTGGCAACAGATGTAAAATCAAAATATGTCGTTTAGCCTTATCCTACCAAATTTCATTCGAGTAGCTTTGTGTGCTTAGCTATACCTACAGTAAACCACTTTTTGGATGCCCTTTTTGGCCGCCACCTTCAATTTTCGCAAAATATGTTAGTTGGACCTTTTTATTAATATGTTCTTCTGCATATTGAAAACTAGATTGTGTTTAATCTTATGAACGATTTAGAAGATATCAGTATTAAAAAAATGCTTAAGCGTACAATACGGATGAAGCCTTAAAAACTTACAGCCCTAAAGGAACAGATATTAGAAAAAGACATGTAAGCCATCAGCGTCGCACTAATAAGTGTAAAAGAATCTCCAGCGACCCAAAAAACAAGCTGGAGCTTCTTTTACACGTATTATTGCGACGCTGATGGCTAAAACGTCATTTTCTAATATCTGTTCCTTTAGGGCTTTAAGTTTTTAAGGCTTACATCAGTATTGTACACTTAAGCGTTTTTTAATACTAATATCCATTATTTTTTTTCTTGTTTCAGCAAGAATAACGCAGAAAACAATACTGTAATCACCCTAAAATTACTGTTATAAGGAAGCCTTTTTAATACTCAATTTTTTTTAAGAGCGATAAAAATTGGAAATCGGTTCTTTGGTTCGACCTCTAGGTGAGAGCAAAATTTCTGCAACAAGAAGAACAACAATAATTGTTGTTAGATTAAAACAGTGTTCAAAAGGCCATAGGCTTTCTTCATACCTGTTTTAAGCTGTAAAACTTGAGCATCGGTTCATTGGTTCGATCTTCAGATGTAGTACAGACGTTACGGGCCAGAATTTTGGCTAATCATTAACATTGAGCTAAAACCCATGAAATTTGGTACACAAGTCAATTCTTAGCTTATAAATCGAGCTAGCAACGGAATCTCTCGAGATACACCCTAAGGCCCCTTTCTGTCCAACTACCACACTCACCTGTATGAAGTTATTGACCAACAAATTCTTGCTGATCGCGCAAAACGTGGATTGGTACACAAGTCATTCTTAGCAGTACAAATCGAACTAAAATTTGTTGATCATCAATCTCATGGAGAGGACACAAGGAAGCACTTGGGGTGGGTGTATCTCATGGGATTCCGTATGTAGTTCGATTTCTTAACCATTACAATTCATGTTTTTAGTACGTTCAGCAAGAATTTGTTGGTCATTGATGCTTCATGGGGTGCACTGGAGGGGGAGGGGGAAGCTGGGGAGGTTTTGGTGGTATTTCATGGAATCCATGACTGGTTCAATTTCGACTGCTAGGAATGATTGGTGTACCAAAATGCATGCTTTCAGTACGATTAACAAGAATTTTTCGAGTATCAACCTCATGGAGCGGGAATAGAGGGGAAGCACTGAGGGGCCTAGGAGGATTTCCCGGAAGTTCCATACCTATAGTTTGATTTCTACTGCTAACAATGACTTGTGTACCAAATTTCATTATTAGCACTAGCTGCAAGAATTTGTTGATCAGGCCTCAAGGAGGGGGGGGGGACCGTTGTGGTGCCTTGCGGATTATCTAGAGGGGGTTCATAGCTAGTTCAATTTGTACTACTATGAATGACTTGTGTACCAAATTTCATGTTTTTAGCTCGATCTGCAACAATTTGTTCATGAAGCCGCAGGGAAGAGGGGAGTAGAGCCTGGGGGGGGGGGGAGCCTTGGGGATATTTCATAAGGGGTTCCATGGCTGATTCGATGTATACTGTTAAGAATGACTTGTGCACCAAAATTTAAGCTTTTAGATCGGTTTGTAAAAATTTGTGGGTCAAGGCTCAGTGAGGGGCACATGGGGGTGCTGGGGCCCCTTTGGGGGTATTTCTTGAGGGTTCCATGGCTGATTCGATTTATGCTGCTAAGAATGAATGATTTTAGCTTGATCTGTAAGAATTTGTTGCCCAAGCCCCTGGGGGGGGGGGGGGCGGGGGCGGGGGGCGCTGAAGGCACGTGAGGGTATTTCATGTGGGGCCTATGGCTGGTTCGATTTTTATTGTTAAGAAAGAATTGCCTACCAAATATCATGTTTTAGCTCGATTTGCTAAAATTTGTTACTCCACTTAATGATTTCTGCCCAGTGCTCTGCAATAATAATTGCTCTGCGGACAAGAATACTGCAGTCACATCAAAATCTTGCTCAAAAGGCCCTGGTAGGTGTTAATACCTACATTTTAAGCTATACAAATTGAAAAAGTCGGTTCATTGGTTCGATCTCTAAGTGAGGACAAATGTTCTAGCCCATTTGGCTTTCCGTGTCAAGAATATTGTAGTTACATTAAAATTGCTTGCGAAAGGCCCTAGGCCTTGTCCATACCTACGTTTTAAGATATAGAACTTGAAAATCAATTCAGTGGTTCGCTCTCCAGGTGACTGCAAAGAGTCCCAACAACAACTTTAATGATTTCTGCCCAGTGCTCTACAATAATAATTGCTCTGCCGACGAGAATACTGCAGTCACATCAAAATCGTGTTCAAAAGGCCCTAGTAAGTGTTAATACCTACATTTTAAGCTATACAAATTGAAAATCGGTTCATTGGTTCGAACAACAACAACAAGAAATGGCCATGCTGTGGACGCTGAACGGTTCGATTGTTGTCATTAAAATTTGTAATGCGGTGAAATAGTTACGACACGACCCCAAATACCGAATTTGTCTATGTCAATACTGGGCGAAACTATAGGAGTTCAAAGTTTGACGTTTACCATGGAAGTTCATGCTGAGGCTTACATAAGCAAAAAACCTTTATTGGACGCCATTTTGTTTGCCAGTTTTAGCAATATGTAAAAAAGTACATAAATTGTGTCACATAAATATTTAAAAGAATATTCCTACAAAATTACATTCGAATCTGTTCATTGCAGAGCGTTTGTGCGTTTTGACTTTTTTCACACAACACTCGTATTTTTCACATTTTTTTTACCACTCGATTATTGTCCTATTTTTCACATTTTTTTTACCACTGGCATATTGTCCTATTTTTCCCTTTTTTTTTTCACACAGGCAGCATCCCATCATTTCGAACTAATTAGACTTCTTGTGTCCTGTAAAGTGGTCCTTATTATGTAAAAATGACGTGACGGATTGTACCTAGACAAATCTGAATTAACTCTTTCCAAAATTCATCTCATTCACCGAAAGAGTTCCAGAATCACTCAAGGGGAAGTCAACCAAAGGTATTGATTTATTGACGTATGTACACAAGCAACAATGATTTTTTTTTGACGTTTTGCTGATAGCTTATGAAATTTTACTTCCAATACCTGTCTCGTCGTCCTCTTGTGAAATAAGCTTCAGCAAACTTAAGCTTATCAAAAACTTATCTGCGATCTACCATGAACCGAGAAGGACTATCTGTTTTATCAATATTGTCTATCGAAAACCAGGTAGCATCAACAATCAATCTTGATGATGCAATCACTTCGTTTGCTGACCTCACGCATGCGCAAGAAAAAATGTTAAGCGGAACTAGTCGATTGTCTGAACTGTCAGGATTGGCGGGCAAAGAGCGGAAGCTGTTGCAGAAAAAAAAAATAAAAAAAAACTTGAACTTAAAAAGTGCCGCTTTTCTCGACAAAAATTTTTTTCATTTGATAATTTACTGTTTAGCCTACTTCTAATTACATTTTTGGTTGTATTTCTGATGAAGCGTTTTAACTTTTTGTTAGGGACCGGTTATTATTTGTGGCCGGGTGGGGGGGGGGGAGGAAATGGAAATGTGACCACCAAATTTTGGTTGCCCTTCCCTCCATCCTTCGAAACCGTTAAAAAAATCATGACTTCCCCCCCGCAGTTTTTGTATGCGTATTGCGACTGTCTGTAGATAATTTCCTGTAGCCAACTTAATTAAGTAGTCCGCACGGAAAAATTACCACTGATGTAAGGAAAACGTGTCTCGTTTTTAACGAAAAGATACGACGGGTTCCCTGAGGTCCAAATATAACTTTTTCTTCCAGTTTAGTCATGTTTTTTTTGGGACTTCCCTCCCCTCTTGACGGGACCTAAAAAATGTATGACCCCCTTCCCCTCGAGAAGGTCAATAAAATTCATGACCCCTCCAATTTCCTCCCGCGACCTATAAGGGACCGGTCATTATTTATCGCGGAGGGGGGCGGGGGTCATAAATTGTCATGCAAATAGCTATGTTTTGAGTAAGGGCGCGTTTACGCAACGACTTGCCTTTGCATTCTCGCAGCTGAAATTTAATTGCGGTGGCAAAGGTGTCGTTGCCACGGTAACAACGCTTCGTGGATTAGCTAATTCCGACATCGTTTGAACAAATGCTTAGTTTTATAATAGGCTAGTCAATTTGCACTTATACCTAGAAGTAATTGTAATACAAATAATCTTTGCTGTTTGTGGCCCAGAAACACATGCTGAACAACACACTGAAAGTCTAGAAAAATCTAAGTGGCGGAAGTGGTCTAAATTGGGCGCCATCTTGGAAAAATGGAGTCCGGTTGTTGTTTTTCGCATATATCTCGCTACGTCACTTCTACGACAAAATCGACTCCGTACAAAATTAAAGGACACAAAATTTCCTACGAAACATGTCCTATTTACCTTTTCTCTTGGAACAATGGTTTGGTTGATATGAAGCATTTTAACTCATTATCGCACAAAATAAATCTGTGTTATTGAAATCATATCAAAAACCAAAACTGGTAAAAGGGGCCGCCAAGTTCCGAATGGTTCGGCCCTTCAAAGGAGTGATATCAACACACCAAAACATTTGCCAAGTTAATCTCACCGCTTAATAATTCGAAGGTTAAATGAAAGTAGCAATGTTCAAGTTTTCATTTAACGTCCAAAGTATTATTCGGTGCGATTAAGTTGGCGAATGTTTTGGTGTGTTGATATCACTCCTTTGAAGGGCCGAACCATTCGGAACTTGGCGGCCCCTTTTAACAGTTTTGGTTTTGATATAATGATATCACTCCTTTTTTTTTAATTGTGTATTTACACCATGCAGATATGTAATAAATTGCCATGTCAACAAGAAATTGGTTTTCAACACTGAGCTGCTACCGTTTGCCTATAGGCCGAACCATTCTCAACTTAATCACCTCTTTATAAGTTTTTGGTTTGGTTTTAATTTTGTTGTAATTTGTTTTATTTAGTTTTGGTGTGTTCCCGTTACCTCGGTATCGATGAATAATCACCCTACGGGATTTAACATGGGGATGAGCGGACTAGCTAGCTAGCTAGTAACTAGTAACACATTTTCAACGTTATTGAGAGTCAGATTTTGCATTGAAAGCAGCTTAGCTGGCATTCTTACACGAGTTAATTTTTGTCAGGTTGGTCATTGCTCTCGATTTCAACACAATTTAAGCTTTTGTACCGCATTATTATTTTCCCGAAGTATCTGAAATATCCTCAACTATATGCTTCAAGATATAAGACTCTGACGCTATGGCGTCGAGCTACAATGGTTTACAACCTCGACAATTGAATTGATGTGATGTTTGTTGTGATGTTTGTTGCCTAACTTGGCGCGACACACTAGCGTGTGTCTAGATATAAAATCACCTGCGTCATAAACAGCGATATCATGTGAGATTTCTATGTAACAAAATTCTACATCTTTCATAATTATTATGTTTCTACCCGGACTATTGGCTGTTTCATGGTTTACATTACACGCTATTCCTTTCGGTACTATTGTAGGCTAGTCAATTTACACGCATACCTGAAGTAATTGTACTAGACGTAAACTTAAGTGTTTCTGGCTCAGAAATACATGCTGAACAACGTACTAAAAGTCTAGAAAAATCTAAGTGACGGAAGTGGTCTAAAATGGCCACCAAAGGGGGGAGGGGGTGATTTAACCCCTCAAAAACTGTTTTGTTTTTGCTCATAACTTCTTAACCGTCAACAAATCAAGAGCGTAATGTGAAACAAAAACGTTCTGGAGACAATCCTGGACAGGAAAGCTGATATACATCTTTAACGTAAAAGCAACCTTTAACCCGAACATCGTATTTAAAGTAACCTATATCACCCTTAATTAGCGCGAATGCTCCTTTTTTCAATTGGTTGTTGTAGTCATTTTCGTATTCAAAGTGCTCTTGCGAGCCCTCTAATGCCCCGAAATGGACATGCTTAGGATTTTCTGAAAGGTTGGGATCTATTCTTTCCATCAATCCTAACAGAAATTGTTTAGGTTAGATTGGGACTGGCGTACTCTCCTTTGAACGTGTAACTGTAATTGGTGTAGCAGCTAGTTTCAGTTTCGAGGTTCTATTTTAATGTTCATATTCGCATTTGTATCTAAGCTAAACAATTTCGGTTAGGAGTGATGGAAGGAATAGATCCCCATCTTTCAGAAAAATCCTAAGCATGACCATTTCGAGCTACTAGAGGGCTCCAAGAGCACTTTAAAATCGAAATTCAACATACGCTTTCGCCGCTACGCCATTAACTCTTTACCTTTAAATGGGCGTAGGACGTTCCCTATCTAGGTTAAACAATTTCGGTTAGGATTGATGGAAAGAATAGATCCCCACCTTTCTGAAGATCCTCAGCATGTCCATTTTGGGCTATTGGAGGGTTTGCAAGAACACTTTGAACACGAAAATGACCACCAAAAAAGGAGCGTTCACGCGAAAATCAACATACCCTTTCGCCGCTAAGCCATTATCTCTTCTCTTTTAAATGGGCGTAGGACGGTCCCTATTTAAGTTTAATTTCGGTCAGATTGATGGAAAGAATAGCTCCTCACCTTTAAGAAAATTCTAAGTATGTCCATTTCGGGGTATTAGAAGGCTCGCAAGAGCACTTTGAACACGAAAATGACCACCAAAAAAGGAGCGTTCACTCGAATTAAGGGCGATATACTTTATATGCGATTTTCGGGTTCAAGGTTGCTTTTACGTCAAAGATGTATACCACCTTTCCTGTCCGGAATTGTGTCCTGAACGGTTTTGTTTCACATTATGCTTTTGATTTGTTGACGGTTATGGAGTTACAGCCAAAGAAAAAAGTGTTGGGGCAGTTAAATCACCCCCTTTCCCCCTCAGATGATGGCCATTTTAGACCTCTTCCACCAAATAGAATTTTCTAGACTTTTGTATGTTGTTCGGCATATCTTTATGAGTCAGAAACAACAAAGTTTACTTTTATTACAGTTAGTTCAGGGTATACATGTAAATTCAAAGAGTTTCAAAGGGTTTAATGAGCGTTAACCACTCATGTTTAGTCAACATGTAAATTCAAAGGGTTTCAAAGGGTTTAACGAGCGTTAACCACTCCTGGTCATGTAAATTGACTAGCCTACAACAATATCGAAAGGAACAGCGTGTAATGTAAACCATGAAACAGCCGAGAGTCCGGCGTAGAAATATAATTGTGAACGTAGAACGTTTTGTTACGTAGAAATCTCACATGATATTGCTGTTTATGGCGCAGGTGATTTTATATTTCAAAACACAACAAAGACTTATTTTGTGCAATGATAACAGTTAAAATGCTTCATATCAACCAAACCATTGATCCAAGATAAAAAGTAAATAGGACATGTTTTGTAGGATATTTTGTGTACTTTAATTTTGTTTAGAGTCAGTTTTGTCGTAGGAGTGACGAGTAATGAGATATATGCGAAAAACAACAACCGGAAGCCATTTTCTTCAAGATGGCGACCATTTTAGACCTCTTCCGCCACTTAGATTTTTATTTATTTATTTATTTAAGTTAGTCATAGCGCCTAAAGCCATTAAAACGACATCCACAGAAAAGGGCAAAGAATTGCCCACAAAAACATAAAAAACTAACTGCAAGAATGTTGACACTGTAAACAATCATGTTGTAAATCTAAACTCTTTTTGAAGGCAATAAGGCATTCATAGTTTCTGTAGTCAACTCATTCCAGTTTCTAAATGTTTTTGGAAAGAAAGAATCTGCAAGTACATTGTATTACACTACACCCTGTTAACCTTCTTCGGGTGGTCATGTCGCCCAAAATAGCTAGGAATTTTTACGTAGTCGTCTGGGTTTCAAAGAGTATCCCCGTTATATATCCTGTAGAACAGTCCTAGTCGACGATCCCTTCTTTGCACCTCAAGTGGCTGCCATTCCAGAGTGTTCAGCAAACCAGAGACACGTGTGTCAGAATCGAATCTGCCGAACACCATCCGTGCGCCGCGTCGTTGCACTTTCTCAAGCATGTCCACCAAAAATCTAGTTTCAGGGTCCCACACCGCACTGCAATAATTGAATTTTGACCGAACTAAAGCATTAAAAACCAGCTCTAGTGCGCGTCGTTGTACCAGCCAAAACACGATTTATGAAGCGAACTTCAGAGTTGGCCTTTGTGCACAGCCTCGAGACGTGGTCGCTCTAGTTTAGCCTATTGTTAATTTGAACTCCCAGAATAGAGAGTCTATCAACCACCTGCAAAGCATCATTACCGATTTGAGACTCGGGAATGACAAGTCTTTTTTCTAGACACCGCTAAAACTTTCGTCTTGGTAGGATTTAGATTCATTCTCCACATTTTACACCACTCTTCAATTCGATTCAAATCAAATTGCAGCTGTCTTCTGTAGGCCGCCTCCATAATACGTCTGAACACTGTGGTATCATCTGCAAACACTGCTTTGCCAGACTGAATGGATTCGATCAGGTCATTTATGTAAATCAAAAACAGAATAGGACCACTAACGGATCCCTGTGGCACTCCAGACAAGACTGGAGCCTCAGTTGACCTTTTTCCATTTACACCAATAAACTGTCTTCTGTCTTGGAGGAAGGCATGATACCAGTTTACAACACCATCTGATGCACCATAGCCTTGAAGCTTCATAAGAAGCAAATCGTGAGGCACGGAGTCAAAAGCTTTAGCCATGTCCAACGCCACAAGGTCAACGGTAACTCCTTCATCTAATGCACTAGCAATATTATATATCATGTCCAGAAGCATCAGCTCGCACGAAGATCCCTTATGGAAACCGAACTGTCTCTGCGAGAGTAGACCGTTGATTTCGAAGTGCGCCACAAGGTTAGTGGCAAGAATATGCTCCAACATTTTGCAGCATATTGGTGTTAGTGAGACGGGACGGTAATTTCCCACAGCCATCCTTGTGAAGTGGTACCACTGCAGCGATCCTCCAGTCCTCCGGCACAACACCCTCTTCCAAACTCTGCCTAAAGATATGCAACAAATACCGCGCACTTACTGCCTGTGTCTCCTTAAGCATGCGACTGACAATGCCATCCGGACCAGGTGCCTTGCCCTCCCGAGGGTAGATATGAGGTTTAACACGCCAGCATACGCAATTTCGAAATCCGGAACTACGTCATTACTTTTTTACGTGAACAACGGCAGCTGGTCATCAGCATCGGGCCCAGTAAAAACAGATTCAAAAAAACCGTTAAACTCGTTCGCCTTTTCAGAGTCTCCAGTGACAAGTGTTCCATCTTCAAAGAGTATAGGTGGGATGCCACATTCCTGTCTGTTTGCATTCTTGACGAAAGCCCAAAAACGCTTTAGGTTCTTTGTAAAGGTAACACCTAAGCCCTCCATACTACATTCCTGCTTCCATTCCAGCAGCAATTTCTTAACCAATTCTTTAAGGTTGTTTGCCCTAAGCCACGAATGACTAGATCTGGATTTCCTTGCCTGTTGCCTCAGTGTCTTTCCCTTTTTGACTGCTCTTTTAAGTTGAAGATTCACCCATGGCTTGTCTTTAGAAGGATTCGTAGCGACACATGGAATAAAGTTTTGCACAGTTTGGAGCAAGTTATTCTTAAACACTGACCAGTTTTCCTTAACTGATCTCTCGGGAGCTAAATTTGAAAAATCAATATAAAGATCTTCAAGTTCTTGGTTAATATTAGCCCAGTCCGCTGTGTTATATCTCCATGTATATTTCACATTCCCATTATGCTTATTATCTGTATGTTGCTCAGCAGGTCTTCCTGAGGCAGAAACAGCAAAGTTTACTTCTATTACAATTAGTTCCGGGTTTCGCCCTTTTTTTTTTTCGCTCAATTGACTAGCCTATAATTGGTGATAGTACGATAAAGAATTCCTCCTGATGAAACAATTTTTCCAATCGCTTCTAAACTCAATTATTGACTCGTTTCGTTGCGAGCTGGCAGAGCTGACAATAACTGTCTGTCTGACTGTGGACGTTCTAACCCAATGGCACACACAAGAGGTGGACGGGGAGGGGGGAGGAAGACATTTTCGAAAAATACCGTATTTGTAAAAAAAAAACAAAAAAAAAACACCCCTATTGTGTGCGTGGCGTATCTTGAGTCCTGCAAGTATTTTGTGAGCGGCTACGTCTTCCTGGATGGGGTGGCTTTAATCGATGGCCGCCATTGTTTTTGTAACCATCTTGGATATCAACAAGGCACTCTGCTACTGAAAACGTACAATCGATTATCTGTGTTCGTTCTGCGGAGAACTCAAGATAGGCCGCGCACACTATAGTGCCGACATTTGTAGGTGCGGCAGTGTATGAGAAAGGGCCTAATATCCTAAAAACGCCTAAAAGGCCAAAAAACAAGGGCGAAAAGGCTAAGAAAGGGACAGAAAAGGGTAAGAAGACAGCCCCCAGAAAAATATCCTCTCAAAACTTACTGTGACCTTTTTTTTACTGTATGTTGCCTGCCCTCCTGAGGTCTCTGTACGCCACTGCTCTAACCTAACCTGACTAATGGGCACCGTACACAAATGACGTCACGAAAGAAAGGGGGGGGGGGAAGAAGGGGGGGCAGATTCATGTAGTGTAAAGTTTCGGACGAGGGGGGGGGGGATTCACTAACTTCATTTTGGGCTAATCGGATAAAATTTAGCAGTTGGACCAATTTTACAAGTTGGGAAAAAAGCAAAAAAAAAAGTATATGCGTTGGTACGGTACAAGAAGAAAAGATTACTATGTACCACAAACATGTAACAAGCTAGAAAAAAAAATGACTTACGTTTTCAAAGCAAACATGAATTAAAAAGACATTTAATAGACGAACTTATAAAAAGTTATAAAATTAAATAAAACTAACACTACTAACAATCCGGCATACACAAAATTGTATACATTATTTATGCAAGTATTCAGTCTGTTTATTAAACAAATTTTGTATTATGTGTTGTGTATAATGTGTAGTATGTATTATTGTTACACAGAGTTCATACACGGCCTTGAATTCCTTGCAAAGCGTTAAATTTTAAAACAGAAAATTCAAGGCTTGAAAAACCTGGAAAACTGGAATATTTGTTGTCTGCATCTTAAAACGGCCTTGAATTTTGTGCGTGTACTTTGTTAGGAATGAATGCCATAACAGTGTACTAATTTAGGTACATACAGGTTCGTACACGGCCTTGAATTCCTTGAAAAGCCTTAATTACAAAACCAAAAATTGGCATTTTTTTTTGTAAGAGCCTTGAAATGGCCTTGAATTTTGTTAGCATACTATGTTTTATTGAAATGAAGTCAATTTATGCTTAAATTCATAAATAAATAAAAAAATAGTTTGTCAGCCTAAGCTTATCTTCTGTTAACGATACCACGTGCCTTTGTTCGTATTCACGTATAAGTGCGGTGTTGGAAAGGCAACTTGTCCCGTGATGGGGGCAAAATAAATAACTTTTAAATGTGTGTTTATTCAATTATAGAGTATAGGGTAGCAAAAAGAATGAATTTATTTTAAGGTAATTTTTAAAAATTTGGCGTGCAAAGCGGCCTTGAAATTGGCTTAGAGTTGGCCTAGGCCTTGAAAATGGTTTCGACTCTTGTGTACGAGCCCTGTATACAATTTAATTAATAAATAGAAAAAAAATTAAGTAAATAAATAGAAATAATTTGTCAGACAAATCCGTTTCTTCTGCGGACGAGTCTCCTCCCGGATTGGACTGGCGACAGAAAGAGAGAGGTGCCGTGCGGTGCGGTGTAAGGAATTTTTTTTGCCAGAAGGCACAGCTGAGCAAGTACTGTCCACTGACATATAGTTGCTGGATTCCTCCTTCGTCCATGTCCATTGTTGTGAGAGAGGACGTAATGTTCATTATGGTTTACAACGGTTCAGCTTCCTACTGCAAACTAAGAGCACAATGATATCAACGATGACACCTGGCAAAATACTGGCATTTAAAATGTAATTTTGAGGATCTACTGTGCGAAGATCCGTGAAACTGGTTTTTAAGCTTTCACGGATTTTGCTTGAAAAGCCTTGGAAAAGCCTTGAAAATGGTTTCGTCTGTTATGTATGAATCCTGATTGTAGCTCGCACAAGTTATTAATTTAAAGGGATATACTTCTCAGTGCCATTTTTCTCGATCCTCCACATCAAGTACGGCCCCAAAGGTCTATTTACTAACCGTTAGTCTTTCCCTTGCTAAAAATCCGTTTTAACTTGAAAATGTGGCGTCTAGGAGATAGTCTGTTGAATATTGTTAACTATATTTAAGAAGGGCCCGTTCCTATATGATCCTGTGCACGCCTACAATGACCTTGAAGTTTTATCAGTGGGTGCACAATCTGCGCATTATTAATTTTAATCGTTTGCTAATAATTACTATGAAATCAAAATTCTAAAAGACTAATGCAGTACAAATTAAAATTAATTATTCCAATAGATCGCCGAAGCAATTATAAGACACTAGTCTACAAAATTATAAATTGTGATTTTAAAATACGAAAATCATTCCGGTTTGGGACGACACAATTAATGCGTTCACGCTGGCTGGACTATTAGGCGCAATGCCAACTGAGATAGTAGCTTCGTTTTTCGCTGCGAGGAACGAAGCTACTGTCTCAGTTGACCTTGACTACGGTAAATGCGCGGGTGCGATCAGCGCCTAACTGTTATAAGGCAGGCGGAAGGTTATAAGGCAAGTGGAAGGTTGTAAAGCAGGCGGTGTGTTGCTTTAACATCGAGCAATGTAAGCAATAAACTTATTATTATTATCATTATCATTATCATTATCAAGAGTTGTTAGTACTGATCATTTGTTTTCATGCTATCAAACCATAGAGGTCAATGGTAGTAATTTCATTTAATGCTGTTATCACTTTTTACTGTTTAAACTGGCATCACCGATTGGAAGTTTGCAGAATCTGGTAGCATCTAACGCTATCTAATACTATCAGGTACAACGCTAGAATCACTTTATCGGGGAGGTGGCAGTGGGGCAGCAACTTTAGCCGGGGGGAGGGGGGGGGGGGGCGAACCAAAAGATGCTATTTTTTGGGTCATCCTCCCCCCCCCCCCAAACAAAATTAGAAATTATACTCGTGCAATTCTCTTTCTCCGAACGTTCGTAACTGCTTCATTCCCCATTTTTTGGGAATATTTTTAAATTCAGCTGAAAAAAACGTAAATTTACAGCTCTCACAGTAACAACTGTGCTTGATTGCTGTAACTTTAAGCCTTCCTGTCGCTGTGAAAGAAACTAACATGGTTTTTCTTAATAAATAATCTGAATTTTCTTCGTTTGTACGTTCGATTTTGATCTGATTAGGGGGGGGGGGGGGCGCCCGGGGAGAGGGGGTCAAAAATGTGGTGGGGCGGGCGCCCCCCCGCCCCCCCCCCCCTTAGCGTCGTCCCTGAATACTATCTAGCACTTGTCTATCTAGCACTTCTTTTAACGAAACAAACAAGCTACGAGCCACCTTAATTATTGAGTGAAGATTTGGTACGTCTTCGTGCACCTAGGAACAAGCTGTAAAGTTACCAATATCACTGACGCTAGATGGTGCCACGGTATTTTCGTACGATTTTCAATCGGTGTTAGTGCCACTTTAAGCTTGTCTATGATCAGGTAGAAATTGTTGTTGTTTTAATGTTATAAGCTACGAACCTTTATAATAATTGTCTTTTTTTGCCGTAACATGGATCTTTATTCACTTTTCCGGAAGATCAAACGCTGTACCACCATGCAGTTAAATACAAATCAGTGGTAGAGGATTAACTTTTTCAACCTAAGTCTAACGACGCACATGAGATCGATAATATGTCGAAGATGGGAATAAAACCATGATTTTGTTTTATTTAATAATTGTTTTGCAGTGGTGTAAGTAATAGTTACTCAAAGGGTCAAAGTGTTTTAGCGAGCGTTAACCGCACCCGGTCATCTACCCGACGAAGCCCTAAGGCCTCTACCACTATACTATACTCTCTCTACTCTTCTACTCTTGTTCCAACAATGATTGGCGAATAAGACGTTTTCGAAGGGTCCGAGGCTGCGACAATACTAGCTACTGAGAACGGCTTCGAAACCAACGTATTCGCCAATCGTTGTTGGAACAAAAGGAGTAATATCTAGTGCCTATTTTTTTTTTAAGGTGTCTATTCACCAATGACAGGCTGCATCATCTAGCGCCGTCTGCCATGATTTAGTTCTGTAGCACTTGTTTTCAACAAGCGAAGGAATGCGCAAACAAATTTCTTTTTACACCACAACCTAGCCACGTGCCTCCTTAATTATTGAATGCAAAGTTGATGCGTCTACGTGCACCAGGGAGCGATCGGTCAAGGTTAACGATATCACAGTCATTAGATCTGAGTCGATATATAGAAACAAGTATCTGTGATGTCGTTAGACTTAACTTTACCCATTGCTTTCTGGTGCACGTGGGCGCACCAACTTGACACTCAATTAAGGAGGCACTTGTCTTGTTTGTTGTGTAAAAAGAAACTCATTTGTGTGTTCCTTCGCCTGTTGAACAGTAAGGGCTATGCAGACCTAGGGTGCGGCAAATGAATATACGTAGATGATGCAGCTTGTCATAAGGTGGCAATCCCCCTTTTAAACAATGAAATGTTAAGTAGTTCTATAACTACTTACAAGAAAAATAATTTCTTTGAGCCTTAAGTCGGCCGAAGCAACTTAATGCTTGTATGGCTAAACCGGCTCAATTTTGAACATTACCAGACTTTTAGAGAAGAAGAAATATCTGGTAAAGGGAGGTGCCAACCCGGGGATTCGATTCGCGAAACCTCCGTTCATCGTAGGGGCCGAAAGATTGTCCAGAATTGGCCAGAATAGTTCCCATAGCCGCTAGTTCTCATACTTTTAAACAGTGAAATGTTATGTTATTCCCATAGTTGTAGGCTACTCTGAATAGTGTTACAATGATGGTTACGTCCCATTTCGCCAATTCCCGTTTCGCCAATTCCCGTTTCGCCAAACAGAAAGCAGATTTAACAGCTTTTGCCTCAGGGACAATCCCGTTTCGTCAAATCCCGTTTTGTCAAATCCCATTTCGCCAATACCGTCCACGAAATTTTAGGCACACGAAACATTTAAAACACTTAAACACGAACATTTATGACATGATAATAGTCAAACACCCGTTTTGCAGAATCCTGTTTTGCAGAATAATTTGTTTCAAATTACGTGCCAAGCTCGCGCTACCGCGCTCGCTGCGGCTAAACACATAACATCAGAAACCGCAACTAATCACAAATTATACTTCCAATTAGGCATGCCGCTTTAACTTCTGCAACGTTAAATTTTTTAAGAATATTATTATTCTGCAAAACGGGATCATGCAAAACAGGAATTCCCGTTTGGGAAAGGGTAACCATCACGTGTATAACTAACTATTCTTAAAAGAGAACCTTGGCATTGACGTAGTGACGCCCAAGCATTCTAAACAATAATTAAAGTACACGTGCGTTTTTCCGTCTGTATTGCCAGTTTTCAAAACGCTAATAAATCAATTGTTCTTATTCTACCACTGTTTGTCTCTGTTAAATGTTTGCCGTTTAAGGTATGTACATTACATGGAAATAAGGTATTAAGTTCGTGATCGTAAAATTTTATGAAATTCGTTTTGGCGAAACGGGATTGGCCCCTGAGGGTTAATCTGCGTTTTTTTTTGGGGGGGGGGGTGCAACAGGAGCGGATTTAGCATGGTGCGGATGGTGCGGCAGCCCCCCTCCCCTTCCTAAATTTTTTTTTTTTTTTACGATTTTTGGATTTTTTTATTATAAATTTACAAAGGAAATGGAAAGAACAGGGTATTTTGAATGTGTGATTGTTTTTCTTTATTAGAAAGGAGTAGGTGAGGTAAGTCCTTTAGGACACAAAATGCATGTTCATCTGAAAAATTTGGGAGAGCACCCCCTTCCCCCCTTAACAGAATCCGGGATATACCCCTGGGGAGCAAAATGGGATTTTGGCGAAACGGGAGTTCACCACAATGGTTGTTATTTAGACTTATCTACTCAGAGGTAGCTAGGTTATTTGGCGCTCATTGCAGGCTTTGCTGCTGCACTGCCCGTAGTCGTGAGTATGCACACTAACTTTTGTAATCAGTAGGGCGCAAGGTCTTTGACGGCGCAGGCATTGCAGCTAGCGATAGGCTGCACCTTTCTAGGCTGACGTAGCCGTGACGCGTGCATACTTTGGTAATCAGTGGGGCTACCTAAATGACACGCCGGTTGAAAAATCAGATTGTTTCAAGTCAGCTGTTTTTGTCTGATCATACGACTTCAGGTGTTGAACACTAGGGAAGGCGGAACGTGAAGGAATTGTTTGGTAAGTTGCCGGTAATTATTTAAAAATCTAGAAGTGCGCTAGTGCTTCGCCCATTAAATTCAGACGGTTGGATTTCCATGGCGTATAATATTGTTGGCATCTGATTGTTGTTGGTAAAATCAGAACTGTGTCCGTATTGAGGCCAGTGAGGTAGTGTTAGTGGTGCTGTATGATTAGGTTGAGTTAGGTTTAGGTTTAGATTTATCATAGTAAAGAGTGTACGGCTTTGAGGCCTCTTAGACTCTATTAAAGAAACAAGAAACAAGAACTGTATCTTAAGTAGCTGTAAGTAGTGTTTAGTAGTGAGCGCATAGCGTAAAGGCTTTTAGGCTCAGTGGAATAAAGTAAAGAACTGTATGACAGGCGTTTGAGGGCAGTAGTGGCTTTTTTGGAGGCAACTGATGGTCGTTTCGGGCCAGGTCAATTGTACTAGAGTTAAGGTGCGTTTTGTTGTTTTGATTTTGCTTTGTTGTTGATTTGTAGGGCAGATGGCCTGTGGAAGGCTACCGTCCTTGAAATAAATAATAATAGAACTGTATTATCAGTGTTTGGGCGAAGGCTAGCTACTGTTTCTCTTAGTCGAGGTATTAAACCGAAGTTTTCTACAGTATTGAATAGTAAATAGTAATGCGACAGAAAACTTTGGAAATTGTATAGATCGATATGGTTTACCTAGTAGACGACAGAACGTCCTGTTTCAGAATTGTGCGTAACGGATTTCAGCATGAAAAAGATATCTCACCATCGTCTGACAATTATTACTATTCTACTACTACTTTTTACTAGCTAATTTCATTCAGATAAAATAATTTATGCGAGTTCACGTTTGACTCCAATAGGTTTATGGTTTGAGAGTTGGGGATGTTTTAAATCCAAAGATTGTAATAATTTGAATGCTATTTTCATGATCAGTGGGAATACCATCTGTTATTAAAATCCACCCCAAAACCAAAACTGGTGTAAGAGAAGCCGCTAAGTTTCCAAAAAAGGTCGGCTTTTTAAAGTAGTGATATCATTCAACCAGGGAAAGGCCGCCAAGGTTAATCCTATTAGTCAAGTTAATCGCACCTGCATGCTAATGGTTCGAAAGTTAAATGAAAACTTGAAGATTGCTTCTAGTGGTAGCAATCTTCAAGTTTTCATTTAATGTCCAAATTATTATTCGATGCGATTAACTTGGCTAAAAGGACTAACCTTGCCGGACTTTCCCTGGTTGAATGATATCACTACTTTCAAAGGCCGACCCTTTTTGGAAAGTTGGCGGCTTCTCTTACACCAGTTTTGGTTTTGGGTGGATATCACAACTTTCATAGGCCTGTGCATACAAAGAATCCCACGGTCTAATCGTCACCTCAACCTTTTTTGTCTGGAGGAATTTTACGTCGATAAATTTTCTCGGGGGCGCGGAATTGTACCGACACGGAGTTACGTTTACAATACTCACAGTAATTGTAGTAACATGGATTTGTAGTAACACGGAATTGTAGTAACAGGGTTTCTGATGTTATACG
Organism: Lithobius niger; assembly: GCA_023313725.1. NCBI lineage: Eukaryota > Metazoa > Arthropoda > Chilopoda > Lithobiomorpha > Lithobiidae > Lithobius > Lithobius niger. The sequence continues at coordinate 48,854 of JAHWFP010024017.1, forward strand.
CATAGCCGCAACGAGCGTGGTAGTTCGAGCGAGGCAGGGACGTTATTTTAATCATCAACGAAGTCTGGAGCTACGGTAAATCCGTGTTACTACAATTCCGGATTATTTCAGATACTTTTAAAGCAAATCACGAATCCGGAGTTACTGTAATTCCGGGTCCATCACAGGGGTTAGAATTTTTAAAAAATTCCGGATTTAACGTAACTCCGTGTCGATACAATTCTGGCGCCCCATTTTCTCATTCATAATTTTCACATTTGCCATTGCCCAATTAGCCGTTACATCAGCCAAATTGACACGGTTTGGTTTGTGTGGCCATGCTTCACAAGCTGAAGCTTGTTCATTCCCATTTTTGAGACCACTGTCTAACAAATGCTGATTTTCGTTCGCTTCGCTCACTCAATTAGCGCATCCCTTTAGTTGCCCCTCCCGAGGTTAATTTTAATCACGCACTGAAGCTGGAATCGCTCACTCAATCACAACTTATCTCATCTGTTTGGCCGATCGTCTACTTGGTGGCATCACACTAGCTAGTGTCTAGCGTAACCATCAAACTCGGCACATTACTAAGACATACTTCTTTTAAAAAATTTACTTTTTTCCAACTTGACTGGACCCCTGTGCTCACGATCTGCATTGTGTTTCAAATTTTCCTTGCAATGAAAGATTCCCAGCCTCTTTTCTGCTGCAACTTCCGCAGGTTAGTTATCATGTGTATTCACGTACCTTAGCAATCACATGCTATAAAACTCACTGATCACATAATATTTCACTTTTGAACTATCACATAACATAAAACTCACTGAACTGTATCCAACCACCAACCAAGGTTAGTTTATTTACCATGTTTTATTTATTTATTATTTATTTCCAAGGACGGTAGCCTTTCACAGGCCATCTGCCCTACAAATCAACCACAAATCAAACTTAATATAACAAAACGCACCTTAACACTAACACAATTGAAATGGCCCGAAACGACCAGTCGCCTCCGAGAAGGCCACTACTGCCCTCAAACGCCTGTCATTGCGTGACCCCGTATGAGGGTGCACACCCAAAAGGGCCACCACATCCAAGTTCAGCGGGTAAAAGCGCTCCCAGAAACCAGAATAGAGGGTGCAGCTCAGCAGGAAGTGCTCCCTCGTCTCAAGCTCCTCACCACACCTGCAACGCCCATCACGGCCTGACCAACCTGCCACCGATCCTAGCAGAGCCGAGTGGTCCACCCGGAGACGGGACAACAACACCGCTGCTCTCCGTGGAAGAAAATCCAACTCCCTTGGTCGCGTGATTGAAGGGTGAATGGAGAACAAACCCCTGCCACGCTCACTGTTAAACCAGGCTTCTTCCCACGATGCCCTTGCCACTGATGCACACCAGCACTTCAGGTCATTGGGGCTCACCACTGCGCATATGGTCTGGCATGGCCGTGTTTGATAAGCCCTGGAGAGGTCATCTGCGACCACATTACCCAATACGTTGGAGTGGCCCGGTACCCAGCAAATGGAAACTAACGCACCAGCCACCTGCAATTCATAACACAACACCATGATTTCTGCCACCACAGGTGGCCAGATGCCACCCACCAACGAATACCTCCGGAGGGCAAGAATGGCAGCACGCGAGTCCATATACACCACCACTTTCCTTGGGGGAAACTCACACACCGCACTTAAAGACACTGCAATTGCCATCAGTTCCGCCACAAATATACTCGGGATCGCAACTAGCCGGTACCAACGTTCGTACTTTATGGATGGAATCCACACCCCCATTCCACCGACGTTGTTCCCACAACGTGACGCATCACAGAAAACTGCTAAGGCATTCGACCCACACCGACACAGATCACTTGACCAAGAGGAGATGTCTACACACGACGCCCTGCAGAAGCACTCTTGCAGACTAGTTCGCACAGGAGGGCTGAAGACCGGCCAAACTGATGCCACCCGAAAACACGCCCCGCTAGATGCACAAAACACACGAACCGCCTCACCAACTGTCCCCCAACCTAACAAGAAACCGTGGTGGTAATAACATATAGTCCAAAAGAATTGCACCCAGTGGGCCTGGCGGGGTACGCCCCAAGTTTCTTAGTAGGCAACTCAGAATAAGCCCCTTTGCCCGATGAACCAAGGGGGTCAGTCCCGACTCAATGTGTAGTGCTTCCACTGGTGTCGACCGCGAGCAACCCGTGATAATACGGAGACACACATTGACTGCTACCTGGATGCACTGAGTGTGGCGCTTCGCTGCAGAGACCAAGAATGGCAAGTGATAGTCTACAACTGACTGGATATACGAGAGGAAGACAGACCGCAAAAGACTGCGTTTTGCACCCCATCCTGACCCTGCGAGCCGCAGAAGAATACGTGAGCGTGACATGACCGAATCTCGAACCTGCAAAGCCTCAGTAGCCCCAGAGAGCCTATCGTCCAACCAGATCCCCAGGTAACGTGCTCCTGGTGCACTGGTTACCTCCTGATCCGCAACGACTATTGATGCCCGACGTGCTGCAGACTTCGAAAAAAGCACCATCTGGGATTTGCCAGGGGAGAGTGCCATCCCCCTCTCCCTGAGCCACTCCTCAATCTGGTGGATCACCAACTGCATACCTGCTTCCAACTCTGCCACTGATGAACCCACCAGCCAAACTGCGACATCATCAGCAAAAGCTGCTACATTCGCATTAGGCGCCACCCGGTGCAGCAGGCTGTTGATGAGGACGGCAAAGAGAATAGGGCTCAGGCAGGTCCCCTGTGGCAAGCCCCGACTAGTTGTGCGCCGTGTTGAAAAACAACCTCCTATCTTAGTACTGAAACCCCTCTCTGTCAGTATTTCACGGAGCACCAAAACTAACTGACTGGACACACCAAGGTCTTTGAGCGCACACCAAAGGGCAGGCAGGAACACAAAGTCATAAGCCGCCTGAATGTCCAAAAACACTGCAAGCACCATCGACCCTCCCAACCAAGCCTCCCTAATCGCCGTCTCCAAAAACATGACCGCATCCTGTGCACTACGCCCTTCGCGGAAGCCGAACTGCAATGGACTCAAAACCTGCCGGAACTCCAAATCCCAAGATACACGTGAGGCCAAGATTCGCTCAAACACCTTATATACACATGACAACAGAGCGATCGGCCGGTAACTCGTCACCAAACTCCTGTCCCGCCCAGCTTTTGCTACAGGGATTAATACAGCCTGGCACCAGGAATCTGGCACTGGCCCACCTCTCCATACCTTGTTAAAGTGTGAGAGCAACTCCCTCTTCGCCCCAAGGGTGGCAGCGCGCAAGTCACTGTAGGTAATCCCGTCCAGGCCTGGTGAACCGTCCTTGCACTTGTTCAGAGCAACCTCAAATTCCGCAAACGTGAGCAACGTCTCGTCATAATTAGAATGCAAAAGAACTTTCCACTCAAACGAAGGGTCAGGAGCATTGTACACCGAGGTGAATCGGTCATTTACTGCTTCAATCATAGCCGCCCCTGCCACCAACATCCCATCCGGAAGAACTAGCCAAGTTGGGGCCCGCCTCGGGGCACTCTGAGACACCAAAGCCCACGCAACATCTGCCCGGGTACACCGACTCAGCCTATCACTGACGGTTTTCCACACACTCCGCCTTGCCTTCCGAAGGATTCTTTTCGCTGCCCGTGCACTCTGCTGGTACTCCTGCCACCGCTCCTCAATCCTGAGACGTGAGAACCGCCGAAAGGCCCTCCTACGCTCTGCCACCGCACGACAGCACTCCTGCGACCACCACAAAGGTTTCACTGACCCCGTCGACCTCGGCCTTGCAATTCGGGCACGAGTGGAGACAATTCTGCCGCAGAGCAAGTCATAAGCCCCCTGGCCAAAGGTACCATTTGCCGTAAGCCTGGTCCGTGCAAGTGGGGCCCGCCGTCCAGGCTCCTTGCGACCAGCTACTATGACAGGGGCATGGTCGCTCCCTCTCCAATCATCTGAGACCTGGACCGAAAGAGATGACGCTAATTGGGCAGAACACAAAACCAAATCGAGAACAGACTCTTGGAACTTCCCTCCATACCATCTGCAGAACGTTGGAGCTGGACCACTCAGGAGAACGATCTTTGAGGACAACAAGGAGTCAGCAATCACCACACCATTCTGATTATGTCGAGCGCTGAGACCCCACAGTGCGTGGTGCGCATTGAAGTCCCCACATATTATGAAGTTTGGGGGCATGCGGCTAAGACAAGACTCCCAGTCGGCCGCCGTAAACAATCCCTTGGCATACACACAGAGGAGTCCTATCCACGTTCCCTCCGACAACACCTCCAGAGCAATACAATCCAAGCCTGGTATCTTCGGGACTGGAATTTCACGATAAGGAACACTTTCCCTCAGCAAAACCAACACCCCGCCCCTCCCAGAAACACCATCCGCACGAAGCGCTCTCCAACTTGAGACCGCTAATGTAGCATTAAACCTCAGTCGCGTTTCCACGCATGCCAGAATGTCTACACTTCGGCATAAGAGTTCCACCTCACCTAATCTTCCGTTAATACCATGAACGTTCCAGCTGCACAGGTCATAAACGAAGGTAGCCATTATCCTAGGTCAAGATGCTGGCCATCATCCGACCACGATGACACCTCAATGCCCGACTGAGAACTACCACTCGCTTCCTGGCTTACAATAGAAGATGATGGATCCTCTTCAAGGACACCAAATCTATTTGAAAGATCCAACGCTGGCAACTTTGACGCTGACTCAGAGGGAGAAGGGGGCCGCCGAGACTTACTCTTGCCTGGCTTGCGTCTCTCAACACCGAAACCGGGGTCCACCGGCTCAGATACCATGGCACCACTATCTACCCCTGTGTCCACCCCACGACCAGGGGGCTTATCCAACGGTGGTGGAGGGCTGATAGCCACAGCCTGTTCTTCCATAACCACTTCCGAGTCCGAATCACCTAGTGACGCCTCCTCAACTGGATCACGACTTTGGGTTTTCTTGGCAATGTCTGCAAAAGTACAAACTCCCTGGTGAAATGCTCTGCACCCCTCACACCGAGCCGCCGTGCAAAATTTACGAATATGGCCAGCGGCATTGCAACGTAGGCACCTTGGCGGTCTGTTTGGCACAGAGACCAACACAGGCATGCCGCTACGCAGTGACAATATGTCCGGAATATCTGACACAGAGTGCCCCGGCCCAAGACGCAGCACCACCTTCCGAACGTCAGAGTAGCAGTGTGTAAGTCCCTCCACTCTCGAACGCTCCCGAAACACTCGGTCGACATGCCCAAAACGATGGAAAGCAGCTCCTACTTCTTCATCATCTACAAAGTGAGGTGCCCACATAACCCGGCACACTACTTCGGATTCTGTGGGGTCAATGACCTTGCACGGCAAGCCCCCTACCACCGTAATATTAGCTTCTAGTATCTTGTGTTTTGTGACCCGGTTCAAACAAACGACTTCATAAACATTGTTAGCCCTCAATGGTCCCAAAGCAACAATGGCCTTGCAGTGCTGGAAACACCGGTTCTCGTCAGATCACCGAAGTTAAGCAGCATTGGCCCCGATTGGTACTTGGGTGGGTGACCTCCTGAGAATCCATTCCGGGTGTTGCAGACATAGGGCCTTAGGGCTTCGTCGGGCAGATGACCGGGCGCGGTTAACGCTCGCTAAAATCCTTTGACCCAAAGCAACAATGTCCTGAAGACACACTACTGGAGCCAACACGGAGGCAAAGTGTTCCCTTAGATACGGC
>JAHWFP010024018.1:0-20060 GCA_023313725.1 Lithobius niger
CTTCGGTGGTGTTAAGGTGTCCTCACCACGAGCGTCTGATACGAGACCGCGTTTACAAGGCAAAGGATCACTGGTGGCTTTTGAAGTGTTTGTGGATTTGGGTTGGGCACGGCTGTGACAAGTTGACAGAGGAGAAGATTTCGTTCGTCTTGAGACTTATGTAAACGTGGGTTTTTAGCCACGAGTGAGACAAGACCTGGTGTTAAGACTGACGGTTGTTGATGTCTACTTGAGACGTGGGGTTAGTCAAGATCTAGACAAGAATTAGGGTGGACTGCCACAGTTGTTTGGGTCTTCATTCGTGGTGGGGGGACGGTCATGGTCGGGACGAGCGGCCTGAGATGAAGGCGTTGTCTGACTTGAGAATTTCACCCATTTCGTGGGTCATAGTCACGAATGAGACGACCGTTGGTGTAGACAGCCGTGGTCGACAGTCATGGTCGATATTCTGGAAGAGGAGAGAGCGTCATCCGTTGTGACTGTTTGCTCAGAACATGGGGTTAGCCAGGTTGGAGACAAGTACCGGTGTAGAATGCTACACATGTGATGATTTCTGCACGGGACGTGGGGTGAGCCATGGACGGGACAAGGTGTTAGGGGTGAAGATGTTATTGACTTGATTCTTCATTTAAAAGTGTGGTTTTCGCAACGGATGAGCCGAGAGACAAAGTGGGTGGCAACTGTTGTCTTGTTTTTTCTCGAGACGTGAGATCAGCCATGGTCGAGATTAGTAGCTAAAGATGGAGGCGGTCCTGACTTGATTGTTCACTCATAACGTGGGTTATAACCACGAATGAGGCGGGTTGGAGTGTTGACAGCAGCTGTTGTCTTGATTTTTTACTCGAGACATGGGGACAGTAGCAGTCGAGATAAGCACTAAAAGGTGCAAACGGTTTCCGTTTTGGAACTTCACTCACAACGAGGCCTTAGCCATAAATGAGACGAGTAGCAGTAGACAGTAATTGTTGGCTTGATGTTCGTTTGAGATGTGGGTTCAGCCATGATCAAGACAAGTAGCAAGAGGTGCAAACGGCTTCGTATTGGGTCGTGCAAACATCTTCCGACTTGGGTATTCAGTCAAAATGTGGGTTATAGTCATGAGTGAGACGAGCAGTAGTGGATAGCCGTTGGTGGCGTGGTTTTCACTTGAGACGTGGAATTAGCAATGGACGAGACAAGTAGTGGGGGGTGCAGATGGCTTCCAACTTGACTCCTCACTCGAAACGTGGGTTTAGCCACGAGTGAGATGAATAGTAGTGTGGTCAGTAACCGATGTCTTGGTTTTCGGTCGAGACGTGGGGTCAGCCACGGTCGAGACTAGTAACAAGAGGTGAAACGGCTTCGTTTTGGATATTCACTCAAAACGTGGGTTTTTAGCCACGAGTGAGACGAGCAGCAGTAGACAGCAACTGTTGGCTTGATATTCATTCCAGATGTGGGGTCAGCCATGATCGAGACAAGCAGCAAGAGGTGTAAATGGCTTCGTCTTGGTTTGCTCAAACGTGGGTTGTAGCTATGAATAAGACGAGCAGCAATGGGCAGCAACTGTTGTCTTGATTTTTGCTCGAGAGGAGAAGTTCCACGGAGGGCTGATGGCAGTCGCCGAGGTATGTTCTTGTTTTGCATCCTTTGCTTTGCTTGCTTGCTTTGCTTTGCTTGCTGGCTTAATTGCTTTGCTTGCTTGCTTTGTTTCGCTTGCTTGCTTTGCTTTGCTTGCTTTGCTTCGCTTTGCTTTGCTTGCTTTGTTTGTTTGTTTTGCTTGCTATGCTTGCTTGCTTTGCTGGCTGGGTGAAAATGGCGGAGACTAGCATCGACAGGGAAGCAAGAGAGCCGGTGACCGTCATTGTTTGCGATGAGAGTCGTGGCCGCCGGGGGATGAGTGTCGGCTGCGGCGGTGTTTGAGGAAGCCGGTGGTTTCTCGGGAGAGTGGATGTGACCCCATCTTGTGAGACAGCCCGTCGTACGCACGAGGTGTACGACGGGGGGAAGCATCTCTGTCTTGACAGCATAGCGGCGGACGGCAGAGTAGAGGAGTTCATGAGCTTCGCTGCAAGTGACGCTACGTTCCCTGCTGACCAGATGAGCGGGGAGTTGTTGACCGATAGGCCCATATGAGATAAGGCTTCACGGAGCTTCTGTATGGCATCCCGGGAAAGCGCCTGGCATGTCGTACAGCTTTAGCTGGGACCGGAGGGATAGAGTGAGTCGTCTGTCTTGTAGCGGAAAGATGTCGTCGTCGTCGTTGGCGACATACACGTCCCATTTGGCGCCGGGCGTGTAGCGGTCGTCGTGGACGGATGGGATGGCAGGAGGGGAGAGTAGCATCCGAGGAAGGCTCAGTGACAGCATCCACTGTTGGAGATGAACAACAGGAAAGGACCTCACCGTACGTAGAGGTGACGTAGAGGAAGTCAGTGGCCGGAGTGCCAAATGGAGACGAAGGTTGACGGCGTCTTACCGGCGTCCTGGAGAGGCAGCGAGCTCGTGTCGGTCTTCTTACTGGGGCCGATGGGACGGGAGTAGGAAGCGTGGTCCGTTTTAAAGCAGGCGATGGCTGCGGTCTTGGCGACATGCACGACCGTTCGTGGACGGCGTGTAGCGGTCGCTGGGAGAAGGGCCGGGAAGGTGCAGCGAGCTGTCGATTGGCCGACATCTTGAGACAAAGAAATGAATGCATGCGTTTCTTGGCAGACGGGTCGGAGGTGTACGACAGGCGTTTACGGCTTTCATGGCCCGTTGTGGATGCGACCCAATCTTGTGTGTTAGCCCCTCTACGGACGAGGTGTACGACGGGATGGGCATCGGTGTCTCGTCGCCGTAGTGATGGAAGACAGAGTCGACGGGGTTGTAGGCTTCGTTGCGAGTGACGTTATGTGCCTGCGAGATGATTTTGATGACAAGTCGAGTGGGGAGTTGGCCCTGAAGCAGAATATTTTCAGCCGGTCTGCGACAAGCTTTTAGTAAGCAAAAAAAGATTTGCGGGTAGAAGGAACAGTCTGCGGGTTGTAGGAAGAATGTGAAGATGGAATTTTGCATTGTGCAAAATTTTGAGTTTGATGCATTTGGGTTCATCTTGACAATAGCACCATTCAAAAGCTCTCGAAAAAACGGTTAAAATGGTATGCTTGAACATCAAAATAGTTCAATTTTGGCGAAATTATCGAAAAAGAAGAACGAGAAAGAAAAAAACGCAGGATAAATCGTACTGTAACACTGCCAGTCGTACTGCGACGAAGTGTTGTGCGTCGTTCTGCCACAGGGAGGTTGATGACCAAAAGGCCCATGTAAGATGAGGCTGCACGGAGCTTCTGCTTGGCACCCCGGTGAAGCGCCATAGCGTGTCTTACGTCTTCTGCCAGGGCTGGAAGGACAAGAGTCGTCGTCATCACTGGCGGCATGCACGTCTTGTTCAGCGCTGGGCACGCAGCATAATGCCTAAGTGTGTCGTACATCTTCGCCAGGACCGAAGGGACGAGAAGAGGAGGGTGCGATGGCAGTCTTGTAGTGGAGTGTCGCGACATGCACGTCACATACGGTGCCGTGCGCGCAGCGGTCGATGCAGACGAAGATGAGAGAGAACAGCATTCAAGGTAGTAGCAGAGACCGACAGGGCAGCATCCAACGTCGGAGATGAACGACAGGAGAAACCAAAATTTAGGCCGAACGGTAGGGGTGGGGGGGGGGTGGCGGTGGCAGATGGCGGTGATGGAGCGTGTCACGACACAACAGTGTCGATCGGCTCAGAAGAATGTTTTTGTTTCTAGCCAATGGATCGGGGTTGTCCGACACACGTTTACAGCTTTCGTGGCCTCGAGTGGTGAGCTGTTAATGGGAAGGCCCGTATGAGATGAAGCTTCGTGGAGCTTTTGTTTGGCATTTCGAATTAGCGTCTTGGCGTGTCTTACATCTTCAGCCAGGACGGACAAGGCGGGAGGTGTTGGGGTGCGTTGGCCGTCTTGCAGCGGGGAGTCGTAGTCGTCATCGCCGACATTCACGTCCCGTTCAGCGCCGGGCGCGCAGCGGTCGACATGGCCGGGAGGGATAGCAGGACAGAGAGCAGCATCTGAGGTCAGAGAAGCAACCGACAGGGCAGCATCCATCGTCAGATGAGCGACACAGAAATCCAAAATTCAGGTGGGAGACGAGGTGACGTGAAGGAACCTCTGGAGGAAAATGAATGCCGAGTCCAACCACGTTCTCGGTTATATAGAGAGGGTTGCGCATGGGCAGTGGGTCATGCAAGCAGGCGGCTACAAGCAACTGAAAACCTCCAGGGAGACTCATTAATTGAGGACAATGTAATGCTAATTATCAGGTTAATATGTTTGGCAAACAAAGAAAGTTAAATTCCACCATTGGTGGCAGTGATTACCAACAGTATTAAGGTTAGGCCCCTTTAATTAGGACCCGACGCTCCACCCCCCATGCTAAGACAGTAGCCCAAAACTGTGCTTATGCCGTAAAGGTCGTCGTAAACACCGTAGAACCTTAGACTGAAACTCCGTGTCAACCAGGGAAACCGGGGGCGTTACAAGCACCTCAGCCATCGTAGCTTCCGCCGTTACAACTGGTGGCAGTGGTGGGATGAACAGGTGCTGTTCCCATCAAGCATTTCCCCCTGCCATGCTACTAACCCAAGTACCTAGAAGGAGGCAAGCCACTTCCGACTAGACGCCTGTGGTCCCGTCAACACGGCCACGAAGTAGATGCTGTGACAACGTTATAAAAAGTCACGAAGCAGAAGTCGTACAAACGTTATAAAATAGTACAAACCCTGCCCAGCAGCTCCAACAACTGCCGGCGCCAGGAAGCAACAGTTGCAGCTTCAGTGAGAGGCCCTCCAGCCGTGAGATGTCTCCCCCAAACACGATGCTGCAGGAGAAGCCGTCCGCCCAGGAATCAGGTGCACCCGTGCAGCCAAACATAGGATTTTGTGTGTGCCCACCAAGGTCCCAGTGGAATAGACCACCAAAGACGTTCTACTCCGAAATCAGTGCAGGACTTCCAGTACTACGGTGGAAACAGGAAGGACAGACTGACTGTACAGTGATAGTACAAAATTGGGTAAGTGTGCATAGGGTATGTTTAGAGGCTGCCAAGCCGAATATTGTAGTTAGAAGCATTCATGTATTTTAGCTATTCATATACCAGAGTGCTATGGGTCCTTGAAAGTGTATTTTTGTATATTATCTTACTGCATTTGGGAGAGAAGTTTTTTAATTAATTCGCTCTGCTCAAAATTAACGTAAAATTATTATGCGGCTGCATTTAATTTTGTTTCATTTATAAAAGCTTTATTTTTGAAACCCATTTAATGTTAAAAGTAAAAAATGTCAACAGACATGGATCTTGACGAAATAATTAAAGATAACCAGTACAAGGATCTTAAGAAGGCCTGTACAAAGTTAGGCGTTACTGTAAAAGAAACTAGGCATGAAACAGCCACAGAACTGAAAAATGCACTAGAAGAAAACCGTCTAAGACTTAAATAATCTTTACGACGAACTAGCAAGTGCTATTGAGAATCGTGAGGCCACTATTCTCCAGAAAAAGGAATTAGCAGCTAAAGAGCATGAGCTAGCCTTAAAAGCTGAAGAGCATAGAATTAAAACTTTAGAATTGGCAGACGCTGAGAAAAAACGTGCTGTTGACTTAGCAGAGGCCGACCAACGTCGTACTCATGAGCTAGCCCTTAAGGACCAAGAGACTCAAATTCGAGACTGAGAAGAGAAGCCAAGCCTTGCTTAAAAAAACCCAAGGAAGGGACCAAGAGGCCCAAATTAATGATCGTGCTAGTGCTTGGAACTAGCCAAACTAGACAAGCAGTTAGAACTAGCAAAGCTAAACGCTGCTTCTTTAAATCTTAACCCTGCTCCAAACGGAGCTAATGGCGCTCCCACAGATCCCCCAAATCCAGTTGCAAAACATAGTAAAATTGCAGACGTAGTTCGTCTTGTAAATAAGTGGATGCCAAAGACTGAAATTAACAGTTTTCTTAAGATTTTTGAAAGAACTATGGTTAGCCAAAGATTCCTAAGATCAATGGGTCACGGGACTCCAACCCCTCGTCGGGGAGGTACTAATTAAAGTTTGTCATCAGCTGTCGGACGCTGAAATGCAGGACTACGAATTAGTCAAAAATAAATTGCTTGCCCATTTTTGTCCAGACTAAATAGTCTTTACAAACCCAATTTCGTTCCCTCGAAAAAGAAGTTGACATGCAATATCACGACTACGCTTTCGAGCTAGAGACGTTATTCACTCGTTGGGTAGCTTTAGCTAAGGTTAACAGGGACTATAACAAACTTGTCAATCTTATGCTTTTGGAGCAATTTTATAAAGCTTACCCAACTCATCTCAGGAAGTGGATCCCTGATCAAATCAAGTTAGGGAGTTTGGCCGAAGCGGCCCAGTTATGTGATGAATTCACTACTCGAAATAAGCAGATTTCTAGCGACGCTGTTTCTCGACCTGTCAAAGCAACTTCCACTGCTGCTACGACAGCCCTAGGTTCTAAACCTTCCAACAATCACCGTGGTAACCATAATCGTAACCACAATCGGGCGGCTAAACCGGCTGGTTTCGCCGAGGTGAAAACTGACTCCACAGGAGGGGACTCAGCCACCAACAATTACTTAAACCGTGAGTTCGACAAACCACATCTTATAGGCGATGGCACTTGCTTTTATTGCAAAAAATCCGGACACAGACGCCAAGAATGACGTGTACGGATCGCTGACGAAAAAGCAGCTGCTGATTGTAATTTTATCAGTCATGCCCCACCCGAAATTGTTTTATCTAAACACATTCGCGAATGGTCAGTCAACGGTAGTAAGTGCCTTGTTTTGCGGGACACTGGGTCCACTCACGATATAATAGCACGTGAACTCGTAAAACCCAACCAGTTTACTGGCGAGTACACGCATTGTCATAATGCACTCACAGATAAGACAACAGCTCATGCTATTGCCTTAATTGAGGTTCAAACTCCTTATGGAGCTATTCAAACAGAAGCGCTAGTTTCCGATCACGTTGGTCCCTACTTCCAAATGCTTTTGGGAGTGCCTTCACTGACTGTGTTAGAGGATAAAGGCCTAATCTCCCTCCCCACTTACGTGAACGCAGTCATGCGTGCGCAGAAACGTGCCAACGATCAGCTCCCTTTCTTACGCCCTAATTACCGTGAGAGCCAGACTGATAGCAACGAGTCGGGCAGAGATTCGAGTGAGGTTACTCCACGAGCAGTGACAGATAGTTTTGTTAGTCCCAAACAAGACTGTTTGGATGCGGCTATTTTAAGCCCACAAACTAAGCAGTTCACTAAACTACTTAACATTGACAAAACTGAGTTTCTAAAACTCCAGCGTGAATGCCCAACTTTACAATTATGTTGGAAGTATGCTGAGCTCCCAGAAAGCCGGGAGGATGAAAACGAGTTGTTTTTCATTGATCATGATTTGCTTTTTTGCAAACCTTTTCGCCCTGAGGGACGGCCGCTAATAAACAGGCAACTAGTTCTTCCCCAGGAGTGTAGAAATTTGGTTCTAAGCACTGCACATATGCTGATGCATGGGCTGGCCATCTAGGGCATTCTAAAACGAAGGAAAGAGTGCTTACAAATTTTTACTGGCCCAAATGTTTTAGCGACATTGAGCAATTTGTCTTGACTTGTTTAACCTGCCAGAAAAATGGTGAATCTGGACCGAAATTTGTTGCCCCTATAGTGCTTGTGCCTATGGATGGGGAACCCTATAATCGTTTCATTATCGACATTGTTGGACCCATCAGACCCTCTAGTAGAGGTGGTTTTAAATATATTCTATCTCTCCTCGATCCGGCAACAAAGTTTCCCAAGGCCGTGCCCTTTAAAGAGACCAATAGTCAAAGTGTTGTAGACACCCTCCTCGGCATCTTTTCGAGGTTAGGCTTCCCCTCTGAGTCGCAGTCCGACCTGGGCTCAACTTTCGTGCCTGAGCTCACCACTTTATTCCTTGAAAAATGTGGAATAAGCTGTATTAATTCAAGTGTGAATCATCCACAGTCCAACAGCGTGCAGGGCCGAAGCGACTGGGCGGGGGGGGGGGGAGCTTCTCCCCCCAACCATCCAAGAAACACATACAGTTGGTCAATTCGAGTTGTCAAGTTGGCAAAATCGGACAAATTTTCACTGCAAATTTGAGTACTGGTTAATTATTATCATCATATCGTTAGTTTGAAAGTAAAGTTTACGATACATTTTTTTTCCATCAGTTTTCGCAACACTTCTGTGTAACTTGGGAGTAAGTGAAACGCTGCCCCTGATCATTTCTGGTTGCTTCCCTGCATCGCTAGGCTGTAAGGAGTGGGGGGAAAGAAGCTCCGCGAAAATTTGCGTAGTTGGCGAAATTGAAAATTGACTTGGTCGTTTTGTTTGCTATGTCACCACCATAACTTATAAGTATTACAGATAATGTAGAAAATAAAAACAAAAGATGGACAAAACTGTATCCCCAGCGAGTTTGAAGTCGTGATAACAATTAACTTCGCGAAAATCGTAAACAGTTGGGAAAAGAAAAAATTGAGTTGGCTATTTTACTTCCTATAGTTCTTTTTCTGTTAAGACAGTGCCGCTCAGAAGAGGTTTTAGTGTGGAGCAACTCGTAACTGGTATTTCAGGAGGGTAGAAAATTACTGGCATATTAATATACCAAAACACAACATTACTACCAGGATTTAAAACGTTTCTTAGGTAAAACAGAAATATCAACAAACTGTGCATAAAACAAACCCTGCGTAAGGACTTCTGCCAAGTTATCTGAAATTGTGATATCAAATAAATCTAAAAAATTAATGCAGTTGTCTATTTGATTTACTAGTTCGTCTGCTAGTCAATCAGTGCCTTGGTTTTAGTTAAAACAGTAACGTGAACTAAAGCTGTGTATTTCATGAAAATCAGGTACAGTTGGCAAAATCAAAAACCGAGTTGGAAAAATTGAATTAGCTGTTTGATTTTCTGTTGTCCTTTTTCTGTTAACCTATCGCCACTAAATTTGAATTTGTATTAATGCAGAAACAACTACATTTTTCAAATGAAAGTTGTTAAAAATTTTAAACTTGTTAATTTCGAAGGTCCAAAATTTGACGATAAGAGTTCATAAGATCCCATATTAAAGGACAAAAGTGTAAACGAGCGCCACCGAAAAACGCCTGTTTTTCAAGAAAATTGAAATTTTTTTTCTTGAGGCATCCAAAATGCCTCGCCGAGGCACATCTGGCCGTTTTTTTGTTAATGGACAGAATCATTCCAAATTTTCAACATCTATAGCTTGCCCAAATACAAGATGCTTGGGGAAGCCCAAATCCGGACTTTCCACCCGGAAGTACCAGTAATTCACGTTTGAAGATCACCCCAAAACCACATCGCACCTTCAACATGGCCGCCATTGCCATTATTTGAACTCTGTATTTATGTACGTTCATTACTCTTATTTTTCGGGCATAAAGCCCAAACTCTAGCTTAGTTGTGTTTTAGGAGAAAAGTACTGAACCATGTGTCCATATAGTAACAACCAATTTTGAAGTGTGATATTTTTTATTGTGTTTGAACGATCGCAACTACTATGAAAAATTTCCACTTAGATCAAACATTGTCCGTTAACTTTAAGGTTCAAACCTCCACTTTAACTTTATGCGTTTTAGCATATAATTAAACTAAACTATTCATTCATTTAGCCTTTTTATAATAATCTTTTGCCCCCAGAAACGCTACCATATGTCCAAACGTATAAACGTAATACGACCTGGCATTCTACTTAGCCTCTTAGCCCGACTTGACCCAACCAAATGCTACCGATAGCTTGAACTACTATTAAAACCAAAAGAATTCTTACAAAGATCTGTTTCCATGCAATTCCGAAAGTCAAACTGTGCAAAAACTTCGAAAACCCCTTTTTGCCCCCCCTCCCCAGCCAAAACTAGTTGTGGTGTTTAACACTGCAGTTTACCGTTAAAAGCTTGTTTAATTTAATAGTGATGTTCTCTGCATTACCCAAAGCCAAGTATCAAGCTTTAACAAGAGCCTAGTCACGTTACAAACATGTAAATATTCAATCCGTAGCCAATAATACAAAGTAAAGGCCCATTTCCGAAAGTTCAATTGAGTGAAACACAAAACAGGCCTATCTTTTTCCGTTTTACATGTTCCTACTCTTTCAAACGGCTCTGCACCCAGTCCCTTTGTTCAACCGACTTCTCCTCCCACTTTCCATTGTTCTCGAGGCCCTCAGCCAATCAGACCACCGTAGCTACCCCGCGAGTCCGCGCTTACTTCCGGTAATGTGCATAAAACCCCAGCCCCAGAATGCATAGTTAGCACAGCTCACAGATCTCAAGCTAGAGAAGGGTCACGCCAGGCGGGCGTGGAGACGCCATGTCCGGGGAATGCCATGCCGGGCACGATGGTAGTGGTTCGTATGTTTGTTGTTAGTTTTTGAAAATTTAATTTAGGACCCCACAAGTCTAAATTTTAGTTTAAAAACGTAACTTAAACTCTCTCTAGCTAGGGAATATTATGGTGGTGACGCCTGTAGCGGCATCTTAGGTTTCTCACCCCATAACGTCAGAGTGGTTCTCTTACTAAAAACCAAAATCTTTCTTATTTGTTTTAAACATTAATTCAAATAACTGACGGTTTGATCTTTGTGTGGGATTCATTGGTTATTCACTCCAGACGGACTTTATAAGTAGCCGAGGCTTTTATAATTTGAGGAGTTGACTTGTAAACAGCAACTCTGGGAGGTTTAAGGCTCTGTTTTATCACTTAGAAACAAAACTGTGAAACGGTTGATCTTTCATGCGTGTTTGAAACATACTGTTTGATAGATTGTAACCAGCCTGGGCTGTTCAATCTTGAGGACGACTCGGCGGAGCGTTCAGTATTGTTTTTTTCTATTCGAAAAATTAAGTGGATGTTTTATTCTGAAACACAAACGTCGTTTTAGTTAAAACTTGTAAAAACGAATTACATGTTGTAAATTCAAACTAGTGCTTTTTAAATACTTTATTTCAAAAGCTTCCGTGCAAACAAAATGTAAAGTGTAATTTTTATATTCTCTGTTGTTATAATAAAAACCAGGAGTTTTAAACTTCAGTTCGTTTGCTAGTCGATTAACTGTTTAAGTGTAAATAAATATGTAAACCATTTTTAGTTTAGCTCTTGATAAACGGTTAAATTTCCATCGCTGGTGGCAGCAAAATACCAGCCGTATTAAGGTTAGGCCCCTTTAATTTAGGACCCTGCGCTCCATTCCCCATGCTGGGACAGTAGCCCTTGCTGTGCTTATGCCGTAAAAGTCGCATTAATCACCGCAACACCTTAAGCTGAATCTCCGTGTCAAACCAGGAAACCGGAGGCGCTATAAGCACCTGAGCCGTCGTAGCGTCCGCCGTTACAAAAGTGACCCAAAAAAAGGCCACGAAATGAGGGCAAAAATTACCCTACGGGACCGGTAATTATTTATCGCCGGGGAGGCTGGAGATGGGAGGGGTCATGAAGTTTTTGGACCCTTTCAAGAGGGAGGTCATAAATTTTTCAGGTCCCATCAAAAGGGGGAGGTCAAAAACACACTGACCAACTGGAAAAAAAGTCATTTTTGGACCACAAATATGGCACTTACAGCAGTCAAAATTTCCCAAAACGGCTCAGCTTCTGGGGGGCAAGCCCCCATACCCCCCATGCGGTTTACAAGGTTTTGAAACTAATAATACTATTCCTGGGAATACAATTAAAAAAAAAAACTTTATAGAAAAGCTCTGGCACCTGGTTTCTAGGCGTCCTCTGCATTTTAGTTTCTGACTATGTTAGGAAGTGTTCATACAAGCAAACAGTGTGTTCATCATACTTTTGTAGGAATCTCGAAAAAGATGGGTGTAAAATATTTTTGTGGGGTTGTTCATCATTTTTGGACCTTAGGGTGGGAGGAATCAAGGTTTTTTTCAGGTCTTGAAGGGAGAGTCATTGAAAATTTAGTGGTGACATTAAAGTTTTTATTTCCCACCCCACCCCCACGGCCATAACTAATGACTGGTCCCCAAGATCCCCTGAATCAATGGGAAAAAAATTAAATGGAGCATGTTGATTTCAAATGTAGAAGCTCTTCTCCAATAATACATCAAGTTGTTTTGGACAAAACTGAGGTAAAAAGTTTCGCCATTTCTTTCGTCTTTCGACGCTCCATTATTTAAAAACTGGAGCATGTTTTTGTTTTAAAATGTGACAGTTTTTTTTTTTACAATAATACCTCTAGGCCTATAGTTGTTTGGGATACAACTGAGAAAAAGATTTCATTAATTTTACTTTTCGATAGTACATTTAAAAAAAAAATGTCTGCCCTGTCCTGCTGCCTATGCTTGCACACAGGAGTCGTCGTCATTCATTACAGCCTAAAAGTCCAAAATGTACAATTAAGTCAACCCTCAATCGTCAATAGCCAGCTGGCCTGTTTATATAATTCTAAACTGAACTCAGTTTAATTTAATTTGGAAAAAAAATATCTAAAAAAAAACATGATTTAGTCACAATAAAATTTGTACGAAACCTACCATCCTAAAATATGAATTAAAAAAAATCACCAAAATTTGCTTGACAGTTTGTTGCTTCAGTGTTCAGTGGAGGCTAGAAACAGGCACTAAAGTAGCCTAAAATGTTTCAGCTTCCCGGGCTCCGCCCCGGACCCTGTTGGGGGAGCTTACAGTGCTCCCCCAGACCCCCTAGCTGAGCTTGGCGGACCCCTCAAAAGTACTTTACTAGCAGCACTAATCCTTTAAACCATTCTTTAAACCAGTTGGCAAAATCATAAGATGAGTTGGCAAAATGACAGTCACCCCCCCCCCCCCCCCCCACCAACCTTCGCTACGGCCCTGACAGCGTGGAGAGATTTCACCGAACCCTCAAGGCAGTGCTCAAGAGCGGTTTGCCACGAGCATCCCCAAGACTGGGAAAGATGCCGCCCCGGTGCAATGTTTGCACTCCGTATGTTTGCACTCTATTACTGGATTT
This sequence comes from Lithobius niger, assembly GCA_023313725.1. Taxonomy (NCBI): domain Eukaryota; kingdom Metazoa; phylum Arthropoda; class Chilopoda; order Lithobiomorpha; family Lithobiidae; genus Lithobius; species Lithobius niger. The sequence goes on from JAHWFP010024018.1 coordinate 13,037, forward strand.
TCACCTGCTGAAATGGTTGTATGGCCAAAATTTAAAAGGCCCTCTCGAGCTTGTTAAAAAGCCAATGGGTTGAACCGAACGTCCACCCATCCATCCTTTTGTACATCCTGGATTTACTTCAGAGATTCAAATACTCACGGGAACTCTCACAAGAAAATATTGTGAAGAGCCAACTGAAAAACAAAACCTACGACGACCGTAAGGCAGTTGAACGTAAGTTCAAGGAAGGTGACAAGGTTCTAGTCCTTAAACCTGACAGAGCCAATAAATTAGAAATTTACTGGGATGGAACCTGTGATGTGGTAAAACGCTTATCAGATACAAATTATCTTGTTAAGAAGTGTTTTGGTTCAAAAAGGGAGACCATTTATCACGTTAATTTGTTAAAGCCCTATCTGCCTAGGGAAGGGTCAAGTAATCACTCTTACAATGACGAACGTGAGTTTACTTACCACGACCATGTTTGGTCCGGCAAACCTGGTGATGGCCATCTTAATTCAAAAGAAGCCAAGAGTCTTTTAAAAAAGACAGGTGATTTATCAGAGTCACAAAAAACCGATTTGCTTAAGTCTTTGACCAGGTAGACGGTGTTTTTTCTACTCTGCCGGGTCGTACCGACATTGTCACCCACGATGTGGAGTTAATTGAGACACAGGCAAAGCCTTGTAAATATTACAGGCATGCCAAGTTCGAACGTGACTTGAGAGTTACAGAGATCAAACGTATGTTAGATCTTGGCTTAATTGTGGAAACGGATTCCCCTCATGGATCCCCCATGATTATTGTACAAAAAGAAGATGCTAGCCCACGTCCTGTAGCTGACTACAGAGAGCGAACAAGAACACGGTAACCAAGGATTACCCAATTCCCAACACTGAAGAAAGTATTGAACGTGCAGCTAAGTGGAAATGTATTTCCATTTCTGATCCTAACCGTGGATTTTGGCAAGTGCGCTGACGCCACAGGCTTCAATGGCCGCCACTATAACTACCCCCATTGGGAAGTTTACTCACCTTATGATGAATACGTGGATGAAAAACGCTCCATTTTGCTTCCAGAAGCTTATGGACAATGTTACTCGTGGCATGGAGGAGTATGTCACTCCTTTTCAAGATGATACCGCCGTTGGTGCCGAAACGTCGCAACAACACCTAGACAACGTTTTTAACTTCCTCTTTGCTGTCAAGAAGGCCGGGTTAACTGTTAACGCAAAAAAAATTGCAGGTCGCTTGCAGCAAAGTTACTTTTCTTGGTCACGAATTGAGCAATGGAACTCGCATTCCTTCAGAGGTGTAGGTTTTGGCTGTTCAAAAATTCGCACGGCCACAAACTAAGAAAGATGTCCGTTCCTTCCTTGGTTTGGTTGATTATTACCAACGCTACATTCCCCACTATTCTGACAGATTGTGCCATGAACCTACTAGAGGCGAAAACTGTCTTGACCTGTTTTTCACCACATTAACTTGTGCAACGGAGTCTATCTCTGTTGAAACAGGGGTCTCTGATCACTCACTTGTTAGGGTTGTCTTGCCAATGTCTTTCAAGCCCGTGAAGGAGCAAGGAAAACATACAGGGCATTATGATAAAGCCGACTGGTGTAAGATAAATGATGATCTTGAAAATCTCTATGCTAGGTTTGCTACTTGTGTATTGGAAAGATCAGTTGAAGACTATTGGCTAGTTTTCAAGTATGACATCATGCATACTATCCATAAATACACTACGTCAGCATTAAGTCTACTAAAGACAAGCCTTGGGTAAACATCGCAGTAAAAAGACCAGTTAGGAAGGGAAGAAGACTAAGGCAGCAAGCCAGGAAATGTAGATCTGCACAAGTGTGGGCAAAAGCAAACCACCAAAGGGAAGTTGTTAAAAAGTTGCTTAAAGAAAGAAAGCACTTATATATGGAGAACCTTCGTCCTACATTTGAAAATAATCCAAAACGTTTTTGGGCTTATGTTAAGCAAACAAATGGACACGAATGCAGCATTCCATCCATTCTTTCTGAAAATGGTACACTTGTTGACGATACTGCACATGCAAATGAATTTAATACTTTCTTCGAGTCTGTCTTTACGAAGCCAGATAACGGGGACCCAACACTCACTTTGCCTTCCAGGTGCACAGATGTAATGCCCGATATTGACATTGCCTATGCAGGTGTTTTGAAACTTATTTCTAACCTAAAGGACAGTAAAGCAGTTGGTCCAGATGGTATTGTTGGTAGCATGCTGAAAAGGACAGATGCAGTAAGTGCAAAGTATTTGTTGCATATTTTTAGGCAGAGCTTGAGGGAAGGAGTCATGCCTAAAGACTGGAAGATCGGAATAGTTGTGCCACTGCACAAAAGTGGGAAGAAGAATGTAGTGAGCAACTATCGCCCAGTGTCACTGACTTCTATTTGCTGCAAAATGATGGAGCATGTCCTTGTTAGCAATGTAGTGACACACTTGGAAGTGAACAACCTTCTCTCTCAGAGACAGTTTGGTTTCTGAAAAGGTGCGTCATGTGAGCTGTTGCTTCTTCATATGATTCACAGCATTGCCAGTCGTCACGACGAGGGAGCTACGGTTGACCTTGTAGCATTAGACATGGCCAAAGCATTTGATTCTGCCTCATGACCTCTTACTTGTGAAGCTTAAAGGTTATGGTGCTTCTGATCAAATTGTTGAGTGGTATCGTGCTTTCCTTCAGGACAGGCAGCAGTTTGTTGTGGTAAACGGTGCAAGGTAGTCAGAAGCTCCAGTTTTATCAGGGGTGCCGCAGGGTTCTGTTTGCGGCCCTACTCTGTTTTTAGTGTACATAAATGACTTAACTGAAGTAATTGAATCCAACAAAGCACTTTTTGCAGATGATTCTACCTTGTACAGAAATATTTCTGGGGCTGTTGATAGGGAGTTGTTGCAGGATGATTTGGATCGCATCGCTGACTGGTGTGTGAAGTGGAAAATGAATCTGAATGCAGGCAAGACCAAGGTTTTATCTGTTTGCAGAAACAAAAATGTGGTGGTTCCTGAGTACAGAATGAGTGGGAGTGTTCTTCAGGTGGTGGATAAACTGTCCATTTTGGGAATTCAAATAAACAAGCAGCTAAAATGGAATGACCATATTTTGAACCTGTGTGCTGAAGCAAATGCCGAAGTCAGATTCATCAACCGTATACTTCGCGGCACTCCGCCACATACGAGAGAGGTGGTTTTTAATGCTTTGGTCAAATCAAAATTTGATTACTGCAGTGCAGTCTGGGACCACGATTCTCAATTTTTAATTGATGTTCTTGAAAGGGTGCAGCGTCGTGGTACCATGATGGTGTTAAATGAATTTACATATGATGCATGTATTTCCAGCATGCTGAACACTCTAGAATGGCAGCCATTGAGTGTTTGCAGAAAGGACAAGTGACTTGTACTCTTCCACAAGATTTACCACGGGAACACTATCTTGAATCCTGTTGATTTTCTGGTCGCCCCTGACTACATGGCACGGCATGATCATATAAAAAAGGTTAGGAGGTTCCAGTGCAGAACAAATGTTTTGGCCACTACTTTTTTCCCCAATACTATCCGGGACTGGAATGAGCTAACACGTGAAATTGTACAAAATCACAACTTTATTGCTTTCAAGAAAAGCTTAGTTGCTCAGCATTCTCATATACTATGCAGCTACAGTAATACTTAGTTTTAGGAGTGATTTTTTTGTGTGGTAAATTTGGTCGTTACAATGCCTTATGGTGCTACGACTATGTTAAATAAATAAATTCTGAAATCTGTGCAAGCCTGACAGACTCTCTGAAAAAGGATGCACCTGATCCCGTTGCATAGGAGGATTCAAAGCAAACTGCATTTGAAACTTTGAAGACTGCCTTAGTGACGTTTCCTGTCCTAAGAGCCCCTAACTTCAACCAAACTTTCATTCTACAATGTGATTGTTCAGACCGTGGCTGGGCTGCGTGCTTTCACAAGAGTTTGGTGAAGATGAACACCCCTGTCTTTACGTTTCACGTAAATTAACAGCCCGTGAGCAAAATTACGGGACGACTGAAAAAGAATGTGCTTGTCTGATCTGGTCGGTTGCTTAATTACGGCCCTACATCTATGGGACAAAATTTATAATTGAATCAGATCACAACCCACTTCACTGGCTCAAGCAAATGTCTGGCAAAAACCCCAGATTGCTTACCGGTAGGTGAAGCCTCACCCTCCAAGACTATGATTATTCTGTCCGGTACAAGCCTGGCAAGTTTCACTTAAACGCCGACGCGTTAAGTAGATATTTTGTTTAAATATTCTTAAATGTTAAACACTTCATTTTCATTACAAATTGACTGAAAATTATTTTTACCTGCATTTTTTATTTTTGTTAAATGGACGTTGGAAGTACTTCTATACTCAAAGCAATTTCCAGTTCATTCCCGTTTTGGCCTTCACACCTAAATTTTAAGTGCCTATGTTTTACTCTTTTTGTCATTATCAACGTCTCCCTTTGTGGGAGAATAATTACAAAGATTGTAACGACACTAATTAAATATTCACAGTGGTCGTAGTGGGTTGTGGGGGGAGAAAAAGTAGGAAATAAGGAATTTCGTAAGCCATAAATAAGGAAAAAAGGAATTTTTCACTGAAAAGTAGGTAAAAATAAGGAACCCCTCGGTCTAAATCGGGGCCTAATAACAGTAAAAGCTTACTTGTTTCACGAGTAGTCATAAATATAGCCTAGCTAGGAAGTACAATAATACATACGCCTAGAGATTTTTTTTTCAATTGCTTGCTAGACTTCTTAAATAATGATACATGTAGAAAACCACTCACCAAATTTGCATGGAGGCCATGAACGTCGTAAAAATACCACACATCTTTTCACTTTGAGTATCTTCATATATTAATGTCTAATTTGTAAAATGCAAAGGACGGTGACGTAAAAAGCTATAAAAAAAACACCCTAACTCCAAAGTAGTTTTGAGTTAGTCTTGCAATATAGGGCCTAAGTCATAAAAATGCGTTTCCAGCTTGGTAAAATGGTCTTATTGGAATGTTATAATTGGTCACGATTTCTCGAAAATACAAATTAAATTTTTGTCGTAGGACCCGAGATCAACGTAACAAATGTTGACCCGCGATGATTTAAGGGGAAAATGGCGGTGGCCACGGCCAACAACGTGCCCAATATAACGTATCTGCAGTGGTAGTACATATTTTTTACGGTTACACTTAGACCAATGAACTACTGCTAAACACAATTCTAGCTCTTCAACCTTCCTAACTTGAGCTTGATATTACTGGAATCAATTGTAATTTGGACAAATTAAACCAAACGGTTTGTGAACCTCCTCTTGGGGACTCTTCCATAAAGGACACCACCACCAGGGACAATGAGATTTTGACTGCAGCATGCCCATCTTTTGGTAAAACATGCGGTGTGCCAACCATGGAACAAGCTAACACTGTACAAAATCAGGATCTTAACGGTAAACTTGAAACATTCATGAAAACAATTGAGGAAAACGTTAATACATGTCTCCTAGGATTAGAAAAAAAAATCTATGATATGTTTTTAAATCAAGTAAATATGCTGGCAAATATCTGCAATAACATCGAACATTTAGGGGATAAAAGGGTCGCTGACTCTATACAGTCGAAACCAGCAGAGGTTTCTGTTGACCTATTACGTGGGCAGAATACACGGTTTACTGTGAGCTCACACCTTTCTGCAAACGCAGACGGCAAATTGGAGTTGTTATCAGCACACCTCGATGAAAATACTCCAGGTACATGGAACACTGGAACAAAATTGTGTCCAGAACTGGTAAACAAGGCTTCCTACGCCGGTGTAAGAGATAAACGCCCATGGATTGGAATGCACCTTGGGGATACCAAGAGTAAAACACATCACATGAGAACCGTTGGAACTCATGGAAGAGGTTCCTTCTGCCATCCTGGTAATTCCAAGACAGAAGAAAAAAACACTCTTCATGGTCTGCCCATAAATGAGCGGAATGATGAACAAACAAATCCTGCGCACGCAAAACTGTCTAGCAACAAAAGTAACCAAAACTCCAACATTAATGGTGACTCTGACTTAAAAAGAAAAATTTTAATCATTGGAGATTCCCAAGTTCGGCATGTGAGCGTAAATAAGTACAATTCAAATGTTTTCTTTTCTAAGACTTGGTGCTTTCCAGGAGCAAAACTCAGTCAACTTCAAAGTCAAGTATCCGACATTTTGAAATCGGAACATAACGTTTTCGGTGTGGTGCTCTGCATTGGAACAAATAACGTACAAACTGACCTTCCATGGGACATTGCAAAGGAGCTGGGTGGTATTATTGAGAAAATTCGTGACATCACCCCGCTGGCTAGAATTAGTATTGTAGGCCTTTTTCCAGGTATGAAAAGTGGCACTATGGCTCTAAAGACCGGCCTACGCCAACATCTGATTGAGTGCAATGGCAACATCCAACTGGTTTGCAAAAAGGTGGATGTGGCTTTATTTCGCTATGGAATGCTATTGAGCAAAACAGAAGCCTTCTAGCTACAGATGGCATGCATCTGGCTAAAGCAGGAAAAACACTACTTGAAGAATCCATTTTGAGTTATTGGTCCTCGAATACTGATTTTGACTGTTTCTTTTCCTTTATGGGAAACTGAAAACCTGTAATGGACATAAGGCATGTCAGGTTCTTTCTTTCAGGAGGCAAACCTCCGAAAAAGTTGCAAAAAAAAGATAATCTATCTGCATGTTTAATTAATGCACAGAGTGCAGCAGGCAAACTGCCAGATCTTCGGTTGCTGTTGCGTTCTGCATCCTTAGACATAGTTATTATCACTGAGACTTGGTTTGATCTCACTATCTCGGATGCCATGCTTACACATGATGTGCCGTACATTTTAATCAGGAGGGATCGTGTGGGCAGTCGTGGGGGTGGAATTGCGGTCTTTTTACGTGACCCACTTGGTGCAGTTTCCATACAGATGGCTGACGACTGTGAAGCCCTTAATTTTAAACTGATAAACCCAGAACTTAATTT
>JAHWFP010024019.1:0-16878 GCA_023313725.1 Lithobius niger
GTGTGCATACGTAAGATTTTTTTAGTCATTAATATGTTAACAATTTCTTATATTTCCTTATTTTTTTATGTTAAAAATTCCTTTTCCTTATTTTTATTTTATTTTAAAATTTCCTTACTTTTCCTATTTTTATGTTAAACATTTCTTATTTTTTGTGTTGAAAATTCTTTATTTTTCTTATATTTATGTTAAAAACTCCTCCATTTTTCTTATTTTTGCATTAAAAATTCCTCATTTTTTGTTGTATGGTTAATTACGTTGATCTCTTAATAAGGTCACTGTAGTGGGTTAAATGCCTAGTATTGAGGTTGAGGATGTTTGACATTGCATGCTATTGCTATGCATGGTAGTGCATTGTTGACGGGGTTTTTTCCTTCGTCTTGAAAATGTAATGGCGTAATGGGGAAGAAGCAGTTATCACAAAACTGTAGATTCCTCCAAGGAATATTTCATGGCAATTGCTGCATTAAAGCTGAGTGAAGTTTGCAGTAAATCATCCTCTGCCATCAATCATTCCTCTCAACACAGCATTTTTCCTTTATTTTAATGTAATAAATTCCGTATTTTCCCTAATTTTTTGTAAAAAATTTGTTGTTTTTCTTATTTTTTGTGTAAAAATACCTTATTTTTCCTTATGTTATATGTTGAAAGTGCCTCATTTATTCTTATTTTTTATGTTAAAATGTCCGTATCTTTTCTTTATTTTTTATGTTTACGACCGTTGTGCAAATGCATACCGTGACTGACGAAATTTTGCAATCTAAATTCGAGCAGGTTATTGTGCGTGAAATCGCCACCACTTTAAATCGCCACCACTTCAATAGAGTCGCCATTTTAAGCATGGACGCAATTGTTCTTATCAGACCCGCCGATGATTCGGTGTAACTTTAACATTACTCGGACGTAAAAGTAACAAAAAGTGTGGGGTTGTAAGGAACAAAGATTTTTTTTACTGGTGACCATTCGACGTTAAGTTTGAAAACACTCTTTGAATTAGGTTGCTTTTCGGGTTTTGCGAATGGCTTTCTGTCGAATCAATTCCTAGTCTCATTCGCTTCGAGAAGAGATTCCCCCTCTTTTGCTGCCTCAATTCTTTGTTTTCTGATTCATCATATTTTTTTTTAGATTTTATTTTCTTCCCCTTTCTTTTTTTCCTTGTTCAATTCCCTCCCGTTTCGCACTACTGAGGTCAACCACTTCGTCTCGACTTTTTTTCGTCTCTTTTATTTTCTATTGTTTCTGCTGTCACTTCGGCGGCGTTGCGGTTTTTTTTGTTTTCCGAACGACGAATATTTTTTGTCTGTATTTTTTTTTCGTGTTCGTTGCTTTTCCGTGTAATTTTTTTAAAGGTTTGAATTGGCAAATTTTTTTTTTTTTTTTTTTGGTTTCCGTTTCTTTGTGTTTGGGTTGAACACGTTTATTTCATCTAGTTTTCATTTCGTAAGTTAAATCTTCGCAGTTTCGGAAAAGTGATACACCAACTGTAGATCACAATATTTTCTGGGTATGTGGTTTAGTTAACAAATTTAAAAAAAAGTCCGATTTAAAATTTGAATGAAGTCTAGTAAAGGAAGAGAGACAAACCTGGAATTCTAACCGGGAAACCTCTTATCATGGCTGGGGCAAAAAACTTATAGAATAGCCAGAATCGATAGGTGGGTGCACCTTTTTTGTATCTGTTAACTGCTTGCATCCTTATCTAGAGCTGGCAAGAAAGCTTGGTCGTTGTTTGTTAGGAGCATTTAATATGCCTCGTATGGTACTGTGCGTCTTTATACATGATTTTGAAAAGATTCACACGTTAAGAAACGAAAATTAAAGTATTTTGTATGTCTAGTTGGGATTTCTTGGAAGCACATTTGGTCATTTGGAATCAGCCCAGTGACCTTTGTGATAAAATAAGGCAAGTCCAACAGAGCACATCAAAAGAGAAATGAAGCTGCGGTTAAGAAAACAATAAACATTCCTCCCGGATGGAATTTTTCCTAGCATGCAAGGGAAGCATCAGCTTCTCTAAGAATGAAATTTCATTAACTACACGAAATTTCTCAATAATTTTTTTGTAAATAAAAAAAAAAACGTAAAAATTCGTGAACGTCCTGAAAGTTTCATTACCGAGTTAAATTAATGGAAAGACTCGGACATTAACGTACTTGGAAGCTTGTCATCACGCTTCTTGGGTATCTTTCGGCATGTTCCTTGGAAATTATCGGTGCAAGATGGGGTGGTGGGAACTTCTACAGTTGACGGATATGTAAGTCTACATTCGGTTTCCAGGCCAACCAATCTACGCACTAAATATACAGGGTGAGGCAAAAGTCTGGTCACACGCAAATAACCGCCGTTATATTATATGTATATATTCTGAAGACATATTTGTAATGTATGTCAGACATGGGGGAGCCAATGAAGATATTTTCAATTACCTTGAAAAAAATCATTCACGATCATCTGCATTCTATCTTCCAAATGGCGCAAGATACGGCAAAAAAGTGAATTACAAAGTTGTACGCGAGCATCAAACATGACAAACTGTGAAAACAGATTGAAAATCGAAACGTAATTGCAATAGTTATGAGGAAAACAATATAGCAACAAAGTCTTCCCTGAACGTTTTAACTGCCATGCAGTGAAGCATAAGGGCTCCTCTACAAGAGAGTGCATGCGAGCCATGTTTTTCCTGCAGCAATGAGTGCAGTTAAATTTCAGATTGCAGTAAACGAACACGAATACGGATTAGGCCTAACACAACACAGAAAGTCACGTTCGGTATGTGATTACTTTATGAATTTACATTTATTTATTTTTTGGCCGAAGCCTAATGCCCTTTTGAGTGATTTCCAGGCCGGTCGCAACAATCACCCCAGCAATGAAAAAACGTTTTGCCATTACGAATTCCCTCACTTAAACCCAGAGGTGGGAAAACCCTGGATTTTCGAATTCCCGTACTTTTTAACAGCTTCTTAAATCAATATCTCATTACAAATTACTTCCATTAAAGGGTAAATTATAAGTTTATGGTTAACAGGAAACAATTGACAAGATGAATTAGCGTCACTTGCTCACTGGCAAAGATAGATTTATATTTCCGCCACCTAGGAAAACGCACATACATCCCCCCCCCCCCCTTCAAAACAAAGTACTTTCATCAGCTTTTTTTTTTAGGAAATATGCTTCAAGAAAAAATGCAGAATAGGCCTACGATCAGAATGCGCCGAAAATAAGGTGGTCGGGTGGGAAAATAGGTTTAATGGTGTGGGCATTCATATACGCAAATAACGTTGTTTTTTTTTTGGTGGTGGGGGGGGGGATTTTACCTTGTAGTAGTAGGCTAATTGTAGCATTATTCAAACGTACATGTTACCGACTGGAAGACATGACATAAATATAACTGAGGGGGGAGGGGGAGGCGGCTGAGAGGGACAGGAATTAAGACGGGAAAGCCAAAGGCTCACAAGTGAAATAAATACAGATGCAAACCTATTAACGTTGGCATTTTGGCAGTCTGACATATAAGTCCAAAAGGCAACGTATATAGGTTTGCATCTGTAAAGGGACAGGAATGAAAGTGACCCAAAGAACGAGGAGAAAATCTTTGAAAACTTCGATTTATTCGCTGTTTACTTCAAACATATTTCTTTTTTCATTATGGTATACCATACACTTCACAACACAAGAAAAATAATCATTCTTTAACAATACATTAGTCGTAAGTTTTCTAGTAACATGGGGCGAAAAATGGGATGTAATTTTCGACCACCCCCACTTCCCCAGAAAAAAAAGTTTTTCTGCCTTCGGAAATGAAGTATGAGCATTCGTAACAACAATGCCTTTTGGCAATTGTCGCAACCGGCCTGGTGAATACTAAAAATACTAAATGTAAAACCAGAAAATAATCACATACCGAACGTGACTTTCTGTGTTGTGAATGATGGCGCAATTTAGACCTAATCCGTATCATACGTTGTTTTCTTTAATTGCATACTGAACTGCACTCGTTCACTTGCGTTGATTGACGCAGGAAAGACTCGCATCACATAGTGCATTCGCTTGTAGAGGCAGCCCCTAAGCTTCACTGCATGGCAGTTAAAACGTTCAGGGAAGACTTTGTTGCTATTTTGTTTTCCTCATAACTATTGCAATTATGCTCCGATTTTCAATCTGTTTTCGCAGTTTGTCATGTTTGATGCTCGCGTACAACGTTGTAATTCACTTTTTTTGTTGTATTTTGCGCCGTTTGGAAGATAGAATGCAGATGACCTTGAATGCTGTTTTCAAGGTCATTGAAAATATCTTCATTGGCTTCCCCGTATCTGACTTAAATTACAAATGTGTCTTCAGAATTAACATAAGACCATTATATCGGCAGTTATTTGCGTGTGACCAGACTTTTGCCTCACCTTGTATAGTAGGCACTAATATGTGTGTGTATGACCTTTTTGTCCACAATAATTGGAGTTCGCGAATATATTATACGCAAACGTCTGGCAGCCAGGAAATCCGAAACTGGTGAAGAAAAGGAAGTTATATTTCCTTTGGGTGTAGAAGGGTCAAAAGATGACAAGAAAATGACATTCGGCACCCTTTTTATGCGAGAGAGCTCTTCCAGGATGATACCATGGGAGGCTTTCCCTTTCCAAACTCGTCAAAACATAAATAACTGACACTTGCTGTTAGTTTTACAGTGCTTTATAAAACAAAAGCAAAGTTGTACCTAAACTACTAATTCGCAACAAAGAGCGATAGTCAAGCGTCACTGACAGTTATAGCCTTTAACAGTGGCGTCACTATAGAGACATTTTGCCGGGGTGGGGGCTGGGGGGGGGGGGGGGCTTGTGTCGTCGGGGCATAAAACTTTGAAAATATACAAATACCTACATTGCCTGAAACTTATTCTAAAAAGTACAAAGCAAACATAAAGTATTTATGTTCGTTTTGCCCTTTTCGTTCTTTTGTCCTTTGTCCTATCCTTTTTGGTTAAACTTTATTCATTACTAGAGGAAGCCCGTATGCACGGGGACGGTCATATTTCTCGGGACAGATTTCCCGGGACAGTTTTCCGGGACATTTCTACGGCACTCTTCCCGACGACTTGTCAGATTGATCGACCAGTCATGCCTACCTCCTCTTTGCATGCAGGTAGAATGGGAGCGAGGAGGGAAGAAGTCATTGTTCGGCCCGACGACTTGTCAGATTGAACCTTTATTGAGTTGATCGACCACTCATGCCTGCCTCCTGTTTCCATGCAGGTAGAGTGGAAGAGTGCATTTTCAATGCGGGCGCGAGGAGGGGAGAAGTGGTTTTCCTTTTAGCCTTCCTTTTAGCCGACCTCCAAGATTATTATAAAGATTATAATATTACTAGCATCGTACCCGGCTTCGCCCGGGGATTTGTTTGACCCGTGGTTGTTTCCTAATATTTGCTCGGTGCTGCCTGATCGTTCACTGCAGCAGTCGATTTTTGTTTGTGTAACACTCCCCCTTTCCGCCAATCCTCTCCCTCGTCTCTCCCCTCCTCCTTTTATCCCGTCCTCTCCCACTCCTCTTGGTTTCCTTCCCTTTCTCCTCTTTGCTATACGTAGTTGAACACGTACCCGGGTCCCGTGCTCTTCTAGGTTCAGTTAATGCGTAATCGTATGCTTAATGGTAGCAGCTTACTTGCCCTCCCCCCCCTCCCAGTCTTTCGCTGTGGCTTAAGCATGCGTACCGTGTGAAAAAGAAGTGTGCATGACGTCATATAATACTTGCCCTTGAGATTACCACGGTGTTTAGTTAGAAGGTGCAACAAAGTGCCAATTTCAACTTCTTTTCAGGGCAACAACGTCCCAGTTTCAACTTCATGCCAAACAATTGACTTACTCGCACGTTTTCATTGTTCCCCTTCCGGGGGTTTATAATGTAAGATTTTTTTTTTTTTTACTCTCTTAATTCTTCTACACGATGTTCTCTACTGGTTACATGCTTTGCTTGCGGCTTTGTTTCTAGGGAACCCCTACGAAGTAAGCCGCCTTTCCTTGGACGTATTTTTTTCTTCTCTTAAGTGTGTTTCTATGACTTACTTTTTCCTTGTTTACTAACCCTTTCCCGTATACTACTGTTACAGTGACCTCAACATCGAATGTTAACGCCTAAATTTTGATGCTTAATTTCTCTGCTGTTTTTCAATATTTTCCGCTCAATTTTAGTATACAAGCTTTATTGGACTTGGTGAACATGTGTCCGAACTTTTATATTTTTCCGATTTGGGCACATCGGAGATCTGGACTTGAGCTGGAATAGTGATTTTCATTTTTGGCTTGTTCTTGGCAAGACATTTTCTGCTACTCTCTCTACAGATTAACCTATTTGTCCTAGAAAGCTGGTTCCTAGCTCATGTTACAGGTATTTCTCTGCAGATGTGCCGGGTCCATAAGGCCTTTTCTAATTGTCCAAGTGGTTCAGGGGTTAGGGAGCTCTAAAAGACCAAATTAATTGTTTTACCTTGTTTTAAACATTGTTATTATTCAACAATACCAATCAGCAAACGCCAGCAGGATGAAGTAGACTGCATGTATATTAATTTATTAAAGAGTTTGTTTCCATTGGTTTTCGCAAACCGTAATTGATAAAGATATGAAACATTAAAATAAGCTAATTTAAACTGTATAGTATGCCAAAGCAGCACGAATTAGTAAACAAAAACTCGTTTGATACTTAAGGTAAGGTTCAACTGATTCGAAGTCAGTCCAGCAATGAAACACAAACTTTCCTGTAAGGTTTCGCATATTGCAGTGTTGCTATATGTTTAGCCCACGTGAAACTACTGCTGTATCCAACCATCATATACTTAAATGTAATGAAAGCCAGAGCCAAAATTTCAAAACTTTCATGCCCAAACAACGGAAGACTAGTGTAAGGGCACGTTTACGCAACCACTCGCTTTTGCATTCTCGCAGCTAGAAGCTAGAAATCCCCTCAAATTCCAACATGGCGGCAGTTTTATGTCTGCCGCCTCGCAACGAAAACAGCAAATAACGTGAGTTCAGAAGCGTCTGGGAAAATTGTTTCGCCATGCGGAATTCTTTATATTATTGGCACGGATTATAAGACTGCAAGTATTTACTCAAACGATGTCGAATTTAGCTAATCCATTTAGCGTTGTTACCATGGCAATGTCACCTTTGCCATCGCGATTGAGTTCGAATACTTTGTTGGCAAAATTTTTCAGTGTTCTTCAATCATATCGTCTACTTTCCGTTCATTACCCTACTGATGATACACAATTTTTCAAGCACTTTTCCAGGCAAGGAATTTCATTATTACTTTCCAGGACATTTCCAGTTTTTCAAAGACTCGCATGAACCCTCGGTCATCTTTAGCGTTATCCTAAGCACAATAAGATTAGTTTTTCAGCAATGTCGTTTAGCCAAGTAGAATGCACCAATCATCAGCTGATCTATCGTGTGCAAAAGTAAAAAGGGTAAAAACATTTGAATACAGCAGTAAGGTTTTACCTGGACTAAACAGTACGGCAGCATTGCAGTATCTGAAACCTTACAAGAAAGTTTATTTGTGTTCCTTTGGTGTTTTGACTTCGGTCAGTTAATCCTTACCTAAAGCATCAAACGAGTTCGTTTTTGTTTATTCCTTAACTAACGGTGGCTTTCTTTGTTATAGCAGCCGTCCAACGTCAGGGAAGTTACGCGTAGCAGTTTTTGTAAAGAGCTGAGCTGTGCGTTGAAAGATTGGGGAGGAGGGGGGGGGGATTTAATGTTGTAAATCTGATTGTCATTCAAAACATATTATCAAGTCAGCATTCGAGCATATTGTTCAGAAATTTGCAATAAACAAGTAAATTATTTCCGTGCATGCTGTAGATGTATGTAACATAAAAAAATCCTGATAACTTCCGATAAATTTGAAAAACGAAAACTACTTCAAGACTTGGGCTATACTACCTTAAAGTCATGGAGTTGGCTTTCGCACAGAATGTTACCAAATTAATTTTAAATTGGCAACACGGAATTCCACTTGGGTGAATCAGTTCGTGTCCTGAAATTTGGAGGAGGGTTGGAGCCACACCTGAAATCTGGTGAGGTGGAAGGCTTAACTGAAATATGGAACAGGCAGGGGCACGTCCTCCCAAGGTTATCCCCGTAACAACGCCACTGACCATCAATACAAGCCTGATGTGACCAGCATGTAGCAAGAGGAACAAGTTATGGTCGCTGATGCACTCCGACTCAGGCGTGAAATTAACGGAGACCAAACCCCCCCCCCCAAAAAAAAAAAAAAAAATCACACAAAAGTTGTAGTGTCGAGACTCGAGAACATGAACCGCGGAAATTAGTAGAAATAACAGTTTTAGACAAATCTAAACCTAATTGAGGTGTAGTTCGATAATACAGGAGATGCCACGGAGTTCAAGACCATTAAGCCGCTTGTGTAAGAAAAAAACTAGAATATTTCGCAATTATGAATTCGAATATCCGAATCACTAATCATCACGACCAATTCATGCGCAGCTGGCATACATTTTTCTCAAAAGACACACAAATTAATATTCCACATCTTACATCAAATTAGCATGCCCCCCCATCTGTTGTCTGTTCTTCCCAAAATAGCAACGTTTGCCAGCACCACTATTTGGTGTCCTGAAGTAGTAAGTTTTTTAACGCCAGTTTTGAAGCGATTCTTTGGAAAAATGGAAAAAAAACTTCCTCTAACAGGTTGCAAATTAAAGCTGTTTTTAAATGTTCACTGTGGTTGAGGACAGGTTTCAGCATGACCGAACTTCCATTACTCCAAACCTCAACATAGCTTGAATTTCGGATTTGCAGATAATCAGCTACAAGTTAGTTTTGTCACACTAGCTGAATAGGGCGGGAAATAGGGATAAAAAGCGCCTGCTCTACTCTCTTCTACTCGTGTTTCTGTGGTGCCTAAAAAAAAAAAAAACAGGACGGAAAGCCAAATGATCTCGAGAAGTATTAAATAAATACGGATGCAAACCGATTTACGTTGCTTTTTGGACTTATACGTCAGACCTGCTTGAGCGGGCAGACTGCTTGTGCGGGGGAATTGAACCCACGTCCTTTGAAACCAATTGCCGAAGTCTTATGCTAAGCCGTACTGACACGGTCTTGTTTTCTTTTTTCTGGCCGTGTCAGTATGGCTTAGTGGTAGGACTTTGGCCTTTGGTTTCAAAGGTCGTTGGATCAATTCCCCGCCTAGGAAGTCTAGTGAGCAAGGAGGTCTGATGGTTAGCATGACTGTCTCATGTGCTAGAGGTCCCGTGTTCCAGTCCGGCCTCAGCCACCCCTGGCATTTTCGGGAAGAGTAGGGCCCCGTGATGTCTCGTGCTCATGTCGATTGTGGCATGTAAAAGATCCAAGGAATTACCGGTAGGATTCACCTAGTAAAATTGTCTGTCTCTCCTTCTGGCGCCATGGCAGTGGCAGGGTGCACGTCAAAACCTAAAGCTAAAGCTCAGGTGGTCTGACATATAAGCCCAAAAGGCAACAGAAATCGGTTTGCATCCGTATTTATTTAAAAGGGAAGTATTATACTTAATGTCATTTTCAATTTGGGGTTATTTCGTGATGAAGAGGGACAGTATTCCATCATATTCGACACGAAATCGAGGATCCAGCTTTCAAGTGCTCTTCGAATGCACAGGATCAGGCGGCCTTTGAATGTAGTGATATCACTCAACCAGTGAAAGGCCGCCAAGGTCAATCCCATTAGCCAAGTCAATCGCACCAAATAATACTTTGGACGTTAATGAAAACTTGAAGATTGCTACAGCGAGTAGCAATCCTCTAGTTTTCATTTTACTTTCGAACTATTATTCGGTGCGATTAACTTGGCTAATAGGATTGACCATGACGGCCTTTCCTGGTTGAATGATATCACCTTCAGAGGCCTATCATTTTTGGAAACTTGGCGGGTTTTTATACCAGTTTTGGTTTTAGGTGGATTCTATTAGCTATAAAGAAGTAACGGATATTTTGGGCGGATATTTTGTCACGCTACGTGCTCTCAGAACCTGTGGCACGTGACATAGTTGGGCTTACCATTCGAAAACCTTGTTGAACTGAAGATGGATGCGTTATAAATACTGCATATTTTTACGGCATGAATCTATATAATCTATATACATTCTCTTTCGTATTTTTTTTATGTGTACCGATGTATATCATGCGATCAGTAGTGGACGGTTGTTACAGAAATCCGCCATATTTTGTTAACGTAATGGTTAGTTTGCATTTAAGTTAGTGGGGAAAAAATAGTTTTCCTACACTCACCTAACAGCTCAGCAACCGATTCCACCAAAACCGATCGCTTCCACCGAAAGTGACGTCACGCGTCTATTGTTTTCGAACAGACTTGGTTGATACGTCCATGAGCAAAATGACGGCCATATCCCCCCGCCTCGGGTTAAAAATGATACTCGCATATTTTCGACTTGAACTAGTGGTTGGGTCGTCACCCCCCCCCCCCCTCCCGGCCACCACACACACATTTTCGGGCCATGTTATTTTCATACGATTTATTTTTTCTATCCCAACATAACGGACCTGTCAATGGCCGGAGGGGGGGGGGGGGGCGACGGAGGAAATGAAGATGTGACCACCAAATTTTCGATGACCCTCCCTTCGAGACCCAAAAAATCTTGACCTTTCCACTCAAGGTCCAAAAACAATGCGACCCCTCCCCCCAAAACTAAAATGCGCTTTTCGTATGCCCATTGATTCCTGTAGCCAAGATTAGTGATGTAGCCAATATAAGTAAGTAGCTCTCCACACCGACAGTTACCATTAGATGTAAGGAAACGTGTCTCTTTTTTAACCAGAAGAAGCCAGAAGAAGCCAAGAAACCAGGTGCCAAGGCACTTCTACAAAATTATTTGTAAAGATTGTACTTGCAGAAATGACACTAACAGCCTCAAAATCTTGTATCATCGACATCATGGGGGGTCTGGGGGCTTGCCCTCTAGAAGCTGAGGCATTTTTAGAAATTTTGGCTGCTGAAAGTGCCATTTTTGATGTCCAAAAATGACTTTTTCCTCCAGTTGGTCAGTATGTTTTTGATTTCCCCCCTTCTTGACGGGACCTGAAAAATTTATGACGCCCCCTCAGAGCGTCCAAAACTTCATGGTTCCCCCCCCCCCCTAATTTTCTCCCCCCTGCCATAAATAATGACCGATCCCTAATAGCCCGGTGCAGCAACAGCATATACTGTTCTGTTTCGTTTTCAATCAATATTCATCCGTAAATGAAATTATAAACTAAAACATTTTTTTTCTGGATTTATGTGTTGTGTTGACTGTTGACGGGCCATATTGTGTTGTGGTGATTGGTGGTGTGTTGTTGTTACATAATAAATATATCGATATCCCCCCCCCCCAAATGCCAGTGAGGAGTTGCTCCTCACTGACCCCACCTGTGGGCACCACTGGTGACGTCACGCTGAGGTATCTTAATTGACCGTGCGTTTAGGAACTACTTTGGTGAGCTGTGGTGATTGCAGTAAGTTTAGGAAAGTGCCCCATGCTTGGCGATTAGATGGAGCAAGCAGCGACGGAGAACTTATCAGACACCCTCTAGCGGTAGCCGTTGAAACTGGGTAATAATAACCAGGGTTCTATTATAGTATCGGCCAGATCTTATATGAAAAATAGGATACGCGACTGTATTGGACATCATGGCGCCGAAAGCGACAATGACGCGATTGATTTGATCTGTTGCCGCATTCTGTCAGCCGAGGGCGGCACTGACAGTACAAAATTTGCCAACGTTCCTTCCCTTACAACACTTACTGGATACACGAACGTGTTGATTTTTTTTTTCAAGTGCAAAGAAATTGCTTTTGTGGCTGAGAGATAGCTTTAAAAACTATTTAAAAATACTTTTATAGCTAATACAAATTTGCCACGCAAATCTGCGTAAAAATTAAAAATATTATTTTGAAAACCGCCACTAGCTGCCAATAGATGCCATGATACACGGCAGAAATATGCCATCTGATTGGCTAATTCCCGAACAGTTCTCGAAGAAATGTGTCCGTCGTGGTGGCCATTTTGTCTACCCCCATAATTTTATTGTAGGTTGGGCCGGATGGGCAACTGGCCATGTAATAACGCCAACTGGGTGCAGTGAAAGAACCGTCGTACTAGAGTTTCATATCCTTATCCAAAAGGATGAATTGACGTTGTAGTGTCATGGATTCAGATTCCAGAATGGGCTTTTTAAAGTGGTGTGGCGCCTCTTTAGGCATTAAACTCCTCACCATACTGACTGGCTTAGGTGTAAAAAATTGCTACAGTTATCGAATGAGTAATGATTAGTGACATTCTCATTATAATTCGTTTTTAGTGGTCAAAACATTTTCACACTTGGTAGCAAAAAAAGCCGAGAGAGTCATTTATCATTCATTCCTTTTATGATTGCGAATTTGAGTCAGTAAGTTGGTTTGCCAATGACCCACCTGCCAGACCAACTGTGCCTCACATCCAATTCCATCTCGGACACAAATTCCAGATCGATTTCGATCGCAAAAATGCGTTTATCCAAACGAAATCAACAGGAAACTAAGTCAAGCGTCGGGCGATTATGGAAATCGGATCGAATTTTGAAAATGGGAATGCTCCAACTTTTTTTTTCTTCAACACCGCAGCGAATCAATTGAACGATTTTTCTTATTACACTTTCAACTGTGGCTACTTCCTGCCCCCTCCTCCCTCCCAAGAAGCGTTTATTCTCCTTTTCCTTTTTTTATTTAATCGTTCGGTGATTATAGCTTGTGAATTAACCTACCCCGTTCCTACATTTATGTCGTTCAGATGCGAACGTCAAAAAACCTAACGTGGAGTGAAACGCTGATTTTTCGGCTTTGAAAAGCAAAAATGCAAAAACCCATGAAAATCTAGTTTTCAGAATTAAAAAAAGACACAATCAGGAAAATGATTTTAACTAACTTCCATTAAGAATGTGAATACAATAAACTTTGTTGTAACCATTAAAAAAAACCTAAGATAACCCTAGAGAAAGTCTAGTCAGCACATAATCGACCCTAAGGCCGACCACGCACTGAGCGACTTGGCCGCGCGGCCAGGGCGCTGTAGCCAATGAGAATGCTTACCGTTTATGTAAACCACGCACTAATAATTTTCATTAGCAGCAGCAACCTGGCCGCGCGGCCAAGTCGCTCAGTGCGCGGGCGGCCTAAAATGTTTAGGAGTGATTCTCAGCCTGGTAATTTTTTTTAGGGCCATTAGGGCCAATGACGACTGGGCTGCTGTTGATCACTTCCTGGGACCCCTCACAAAGCTCGCTACGAGCGTGAGACTTTCGAGTCAGTCCTCCTTTTTCGAGGGTTACAGGTTAAAGGCATAACTAACACAGTTTGGCATGATTGAATTTTTTTAAAGCAATCTAGTACTGTAAGCACCATACGATTTTGGGAAAATTATCGATGTTTTTAAGAAAAAAAAACTTTTCCAGTATTTTTAAGTACTGAAATTTTCTCAAGCGCATTCCAATACTGTCCTTTATTTTATACAAACCCTATTGCGATCCACTGGACTTTTAGCGAAGTGATCAGTGATTAATAGTATCAGTCTACCAGTGTATCAGTAGTATCAGTGGCTTGTGGTAACAGTCATTGGCTCTGCCTTTACACACACATTGTTCTTTCGTTTTGTTTTACCGCGCTCAAAATATAAGCAAAGGTTTGGGTCCAACACAACGCAACAGATATCTCCGCCATCTCTCCGACATCGGGTGCACGGGTAACTGCGAGCACTGGGGCGTCAGCTTCGATCGGCGCGCTGATCCCAGCTGTACATCTCTGGCTTCGTACAGACCCAGGTTTGATCCTGGCGATGGGAATTGTATATGTACGGGTTTTTCTCTGGTTTTTTCCCGCCCGTTGCACGAGGGTTTCCTCCGGGTACTCCGGTTTCCTCCCTCATGCGGCAAAATACAACTGTCATAATGGTGGTACTTCTTCCACTTAACATCTGCCGCTTGGGAATTTGGGTGGGTGGATACCTCGTGCATCGTCTCTGTATTATTATTATCCTTCACAACGGCTCGAATAGCTATGTCGCAATTAAACGAACGTCAGCCAACGTGTCACGCTAACAACTAATATAAACGATGTTGATAATTCGGAGGGCTGGATGCATGAGAATAGGATTACTACTGCAGGTAACCATTAGAGATCGGCCGATATTAGCATGAATATCTTCGGTATTTATCGGAATTTGTCTTCGGTATTTATCGGAATTTTTGGCGTAAGAAGTGCGATTTTAGCTCCAATCGGTTAAATTTGGATATCGTTGGAACCGTCCGAGTTACATACTTGGCGGTTTGCGGCGTTTTCTTCAGGAAGGGTTACACCATTTTCCTGTCCAACCCTTGATGACGACCATGATGACGTATGTCTTAGGTGAAACACCTTTCTTTTTTGTTCTTTATGAGAAGTAAGAAGTCAGAACACCAATATTTGGTTTCGTCAAACGATATTGGACTTGAAAGAAGAAAGGCTACACCATATCGTGGCTGGTATCCAATTCCTGCGCATGCGTGAAAGCAGGAACCGGTACTCATTGCTCTGTGTATATATGTCTGCTGGTGAAAGCAGCGGAATTGAAGAGTATTAAGGTAACGAAATGAAATCTTAACCACAACCTTGAAGTTGTTTCTTAACATCGGCATTGGTATCGGATCGATTGCCAGGGCATCGGATCACACCGATTGACAGACTATTGGTAGGCTACCACATCGACTAAAACCATCCAATCCTTCGTTGTTAATGCATAAAATTAACTGTAAATGTTAGTAAATATTGGCAAAGCTACGCCCTACTCCCCCCCTATAAAATGCTTTAAGATCAGAAATCATGAATTACCTATAGTTACAGCCCACGCCGAAGTGGGGGGGGGGGAGGGGCTGCGGGCGCGCTGTAGCCAGGTTATTTCACGATTTCTGATCCTAAAGCATTTAGCTCGTAATATTTCTGTTAGAAATTGACTAAACGCTTTTATCCCCTTAAATCGTATTTTTTCTACTCCAAACTAAACTAAAAGTCCACACATGAAGCAAATTAAATTAACTAGTAACCTAATAACTTAAATTCCTGAACAAATGAGAATAAAGGCATTGCCTTAAAGGAATACTAAACCCTCACTTTTCCAATGTTTTTAACGATAGCTAAGACCCTAAAAACCCCTTCAAAACTTGCCGCTTGCCTTCTTACTTATGTCGTAATAAATTACAATAACTGCGTTTTTTAATACACCCAACCAAACGTAACACTACGAGAGCTCGCGACTATGGAGGTTTCGTGACGTAGCATGACGTCAAAACATTTAAGGGAAATGGGGAGCGCATCCCTTCCCATCGTGCAGCGCGAGCGACCTAGTCTCTGCGTGCAAACAAACATGGCTACCAACAACGCTGACGCTGTCGCTGTCAATTCGTTGCAGCTTTATCAGTTTGAACCTGTAACGCTACTGTTTCCAGTAACATCCAACCACTTCCGCAGCCGAGTGGCATCTTTTTCGGCATTCGGTAAGCTGAGCAAACTTATTTTGTGGTTTGACGAACTTTTACACTCCTTCGCTATGCACGACGGCATGATGTTTTAGCGGCGAACGAACTAACCGGAAACGATGTCCCAGGCGATGTTTTGTTTCTGGCGCACGCGCAGGTCAACTGAAAGGCGCCTTAAAAATCTTGACGTCACGACGCGTCGCTCAAACGGGTTTTACTCCAGAGCTTGTGCATCGTCTGCTTAAATCAGGTGGTTTAAAAATTCGTACGGCTTAAACAATGACACCTATTGGCGTCGGATGACTGTTAACATTAATTCCAGTATCTAAACTATCGATAAAAAAATTAATTGTAGGAGGGTTTAGTATTCCTTTAATGCTAGACTGAACCCAGACCACGTAAGTATAATTGCATAAACGCCGAATTTTTCGCGACGGAGTTAGGCCTAAACACCCTCCCTGAAAAAAATAAAATTCAAAAATTAATTATCACAGCCCATCCCCTTTTTTTAATCGAATTAATTTTAACAGCCCGTAGGCGTTTTACGGTAACATACAAAGAAAACGTAATTGAGCTAACGCTGTGAACTTCTCATGATCACTGATGAATGTTTTCGTCGTTATTGCTGTTCACTTGCCATTCTTAGCAGTTCACAACGTTGGCTCCATTACAAGAAGTCTTCAAATATGCCTTTGCCACCTTTGAAGAAGTTCAAACATGCCCACGTGTATGATGCAGCGCCACACACGTGCCGCACTTAAAAAAAAAAAGTTTTTTTCGTGAACGAAAACGTTTCAAAGCCAGTTCGTTCGTGCGTGTTTAGATATGGTTTGCCTTTTTCATGTTTCGATTTCGGATTTAGAGCATTTCACACTATCGGTGTGCCGGGGCAAGGCTAATTAAAGTCAGCCTTCAGTTCCGGTGCGAGGCTAGCGGGCGGGAAGGTCGAATGTCGCAAGGGAGGGAGGGAGGGCAGGTCGATGAAAAGACGCCCGGTGAGAAAAAGGAGGTCAAACTGAGCGACGAATGCCCTTCCGCCGGCGACCTCTGACCTCGACCACTACGACCAGGGCGGAACAGGGAAGAATTGCTCGCCATATCGAGAAATGCCAGAATGCCGTTGTAGATTCAATTTGTTTCAGTGTATAAAAATGCCAATGCAGAGCTGGTATACGTAACACTCGTGAACAGGTTCAGGTTTAGAATCACCTTCGTAGTCGTACAACATCCTATAAAACTCTAATAAAAAGTACACTTAATATTTCATGGCACACCTGTAACAGCGGTCACTTTTTAAAAAAGTAACAGCCCTTAATTCGTAATTTCATTCGCAATAACTA
>JAHWFP010024019.1:17278-40527 GCA_023313725.1 Lithobius niger
AACTGTAGCAGCAAAAGTGATGACAATTCTCCTTAATTGCTCAGTTACTGTATTAGGTAGAATTCAAATATTATCACTGTATAGTTACGAAAGATTGTATAAACGTCTTGCTACACGATGCGACGTGTACCGTGCCGAGCAGTACATTCAGTCCCATGGAGTAACTGGCCTGCAGAGTTGGATAGACTCATACCCAAATAATATGTAACAATGGTCCAGTTATAATCGACTATACCGTACCTTTACCATCTCTGTCAAGGACGTGTTATTTCTAACTTATTTAAGGATGTGTGCCGTAGCACCATAAATGTCAGTTTTACTGAGGAGATTCTAAGAGTATAATACAGAAAATAATTGTATACGGCCTAATACACATTGCACATCTTTTAGAGTAGAATGTATGTATGGGATAGAAATATTGCATTATTCTTCAGATGGTACCTGGTTTTATCCTCGGAGATCTGGGCTTCGGATAATATTTAGACACAATGCTAGTGTGACGCCGCCAAGTATCAGTAGTTCATTCGATTGTAGACGTATGTTTGTTAAAAGATTGATTGTTGATGATAAATCATATGGCCTTAGGGCTTCGTCGGGCAGATGACCGGGTGCGGTTAACGCTCGCTAAAACCCTTTGAACAATGTGGCCAAAACCTTTGCAAATAGTGGAAACTGTAAGGGAAAGGTATAGGGATAAACAAAATAACTGAAGACGAAGTGCTGATTGAGTGAGCGATGCGAACGAAAATCAGCGTTTGTTAGCCAGTGTGCGCAAAATGGGATTGATGAACTTAAGCAAGGACATACAATAAACCAAACCGTGTCAATTTGGCTGATGTAACGGCTAATTGGCCAATAGGAAATGTGAAAATTATCAATGTAAAAATGTATATACATAAAATTTCTCCAATAAAATAAAGGTCGCGATGAAGATAAGACAGTGTTACTTTTAGTTTGTTCAGTCTTGTGAAAGTTGTGATTTCGACCCAAGACCAAAACTGGTATAAGAGAAGCCGCTAAGTTTCCAAAAGGGTCGGTGTTTGAAGGTAGTGATACCATTCAACCAGGGAAAGGCACCCAAGGTTATCCTATTAGCCAAGTTAATCGCACCGAATAAAAATTTGGACATTAAATGAAAACTTGAACATTGCTACCACGAGTAGCAAAGTTCTAGTTTTCATTTGACTTTTAAACTATTAGTCGGTGCGATTAACTTGGGTAATAGGACTGACCTTGGCGACCCTCCTGGCTGAATGATATCACTACTTTCAAATGTCGATCCGTTTTGGTGGATTCTCTTATACCAGTTTTGGTTTTGGTTGTAGCAACAAGAAAGTAGACGAGTATCTTACCAAAGCTTGGTGGAGATGCATCTACATGGGCGTCGATCCCGGGGGGGGGGGGGGGGGGGGGGGGGGGTCCCCCCCCCTGGTTTCCTAGGAAAGGGGACGTTCCCCCCTCCCCTCCTCTGGGAGGCTGTGCATTGGTTATTCCTAAAGGAGTTTTTTTTTCACTGCCCTCCGGAGGTCCCTCGCCTGTCGCCTCGCCAGCGCACGCAGCTACCAAGAAAAACCAAACGCCCCCCCTTTTTTATTAGTTCTTTCAGTGCCATGAGGCGACTACAGACGTGGCTTCACAACATGACTGACAGAAGGCTTAACGGCATTGCAATATGTCACGTAAATAACGCTTGATTCCATTCAGCCATTTTAGGCCGAAGGACGTACAGGCAGGAGGCACTACTACATGGTGCAGCGGATTCAATGGAAATCGACCAACTTTAGCCCCCCCCCCCCCCCCCCTTGCTGTTTTAAAGTGTGTTCTCGTTTGATATGACTGTGTTTTTCGGCAACGTACTTCTAATCTTTTATCGTAAATTGTTACATTATATTTGTTGTCACAATTGAATTTTTATATTTTGTACTTTATTAAATAATAAAAAATAAATTTGTCGTTGATCTTCCTGGAAAAATTACGTTATATTTCACGCAGCCTGTGCGTCCCCGTCCCCCCCAGATATTTTCATGGATCGACGCCCATGTGCATCTACTTATTAGTCGTATTTCCCAAGGTCTGTCTGTCTATTTGTGCGGGACCGTAACCACAAACCATGATGATAATACACTGTGCTTCCATCACATAATAATCAGGGCTCAGATGCATTTTAAACCATTTTTATAAGCTTTAGATTTAGGCCTAGTGTAAATTTGTTTGAAAGTGGCCGAGTTCATGATGTAATGTCATAGTTGCCAGTTAGTTGGCGTCATTGAAAGCTCAAAAACATAACAAAAAATAAAATAGCGGCTACTGAAACATCGCAGATTCTGATGCTTAAAGCAGATTATTTTGCAGATAAAACAGAAATTTATAGGAAGGTGTCAACTGATTGACACAGATCCACAAAAACATGGAAAACACCGAATTTTTAACTTTCGACCACTGTTTTTCGGCCTTGGTTACCTGTTACAATACAAGCAACAGCAACAAGATGGTAAAAGGTTGACTGGAGTTATAGCACTTTTGCTCCTGCTATTGTATTATAATTGTAAACTAGCTGTACCCCCGGCGTAACATACGCCGGTCTAGCCGGTTCCCGCATACCTGAGTGAAGTACTTTACTGGGCAGCATGGAATAAAAACGACGCCGACAGTTTCCCCCCCACCCCCGTCCCCTCCCCATACATGGTCAGATTTGCCCCTGTGGCCTTACCCCCGGAACCCCTGTCCCCTCCCGCACCCGCTTCCCCTATTCCCTCATTGTGTGGTCTGAATATCCCCCCATCTCTGCTCCTCCTACCTTTGAATCCGTGCTGTTTTGATTTCTAAGGGAAGTAAATGTCTTCTTTTATTTCGTGTGTTACTGATTGTTGCAGGCCACAACCAATCACATCGTCGGACTCGCGCTCTTTTTCTTTGGAAAGAATGAACCGTCCTCTGGCTGATTGTTACAGGGCACGACATTCTTGAAACTATTCAACTCAGCACTAATAGTCACCATTATTGCGCATTATTGAAGCAATATTTCGCGTGTTACTGATTGTTAGAGATATTGTCGGCCGCTCGCATTTTTTCATTATAGTGCATGACGATTTTGCTCAGTGAATCCTAACCGTATTTTATATCAAAAACCAAAACTGGTAAAAGGGGTCGCGAAGGTCAGAATGGTTCGGCCCTTCAAAGGAGTGATATCAACACACCAAAACATTCGCCAACTTAATCGCACCGACTAATAGTTCGAAGGTTAAATGAAAACCAGAACATTGCTACTTTGGTAGCAATGTTCAAGTTTTCATTTAACGTCCAAAGTATTATTCGTGGCGATTAAGTTGGCAAATGTTTTGGTGTGTTGATATCACTCCTTTGAAGGGCCGAACCATTCGGAACTTGGCGGCCCCTTTTACCAGTTTTGGTTTTTGATATGATATCACTCCTTTTTTTTAAACTTGTGTATTGACTCAAATCCACTACTGCGCAGATGTGTAATAAAGTGCCACGTCAACAAGAAATTGGTTTACAACAATTTGCTACTACCTTTTGCCTATAGGCGGAACCATTCTCAACTGGGGTGGCCTCTTTACCAGTTTTTGGCTTTGTTTATTTTGCTTTGTTTTTGCAGTTAGTTTATTTTTCGTGAATTGGACGTGAATACAATCTTTGCACCGTTGTTCAGATTTATAGTGCTACACTAGTGTGTGTCTAGGCACGCACGTCAGTATACACGTCGTCATGGTCCGAACTTTGGCCGTCCAATGGGAGACGCTGCCGACAATACTAACAATGGTTATAACAATATTTTCGTACTTACGCGCCATCCCAAGCTATCCCAAGCCATTCGTGGTTCAGTGGTAGAAATCTCGCCTGCCACGCAGGAGGCCCGGGTTCGATTCCCGGCCGATGCACCAAATAGTGCGACTAGGGAGTTGGATTTGTGATTTATGGTAGAATGGCGTCGCACTTCTGGTTAAATTTGGTTAAAACGGAAATAAATACGTCCAGGCTGGAAATCAGTTGCATCTGGAGTTTATTTTTATGGCATGGTTGGATGAAGGAAGTAAGAAGGCTTGCCACGACTTACAGCATTTCGGTGGTGGATGTTATTGAACGTTCGCCGAAAAACTTTTCAGACTTTCCTTCAGAATAGTAGTCCTAATTTTGAACAGGCCCGACCTGCATAAGGCCAGAAGAGCAGACCCTAAATCGGTCCGCGTTGGTCGAGCAAAAGTAGAGAAGAAAGCCAAGAACCAAAGGAAAGCCTAGCACGAGAATTTAGGTTCACGCATGCGTGGGAAGCCTTTCACACAATTTTATATACAATATTTAACATAACATTATATTGCATAGCAAATTCTTATATAAAGAAAGAGGCCACAATATTCCACTGATCGCCCCCAGGGGCCCAGTGCAGCGGGGAGTGCCAGCACTAAATGAACCTGAGGGCACAAGGACATCAGACGCAAGACAAGCCTAAGGGGTCAAGTTGATAAACGTCAGGACGATGGGGATGATAATGTGAGGGTCCCATGTCCCAACGAACCAAGGCCCATCGTGTAACGGCGCCAGGAGCTAAGCTCTGCCCAAGGCCAACAGGCAAATCGAGGACTGGCAAGCTCCGTCACTCTACCGTTACACCCCTAGGCTCCAAACCATAAAAGGTACGCAGTTCGTATTGTACTGCACCCATTCGTTCAATTTTATAGCTTGAAGCCTTCCCGTTATCTCGGTATCGATGAATAATCACCCTATGGGATTTAACATGGGGATGAGCGAATTAGCTAACACATTTACAACGTTATTGAGGGTCAGATTTTGCATTGAAGCAGCTTAGCTGGTATTCCTACACGAGTTAATTTTTGTCAGGTGAGTCATTGCTCTTGATTTCAACACAATTTAAACGTTTGTACCGCATTATTATTTTTATCCAAGTACCTGAAATGTGCTCAACTCTGCTTCAGGATATTAGACACTGACGCTATGGTGTCGCGCTACAATGGTTTACAACATCGACAACTGAATTGATGTGATGTTTGCTGTGATAATTGTTGCCTAACTTGGCGCGACACACAGCGTGTGTCTAGATATATCGTGGTTTTTGTTTTATTACTTGAATTGTTTTAGCTTTTTACATGCTCATTAGTGTTGTTGTTTTTTGTAACAAGCATGTGACAGTCCCAAAATTAGTGGTCGAAACCATTTAAAAAAATGGTTATTAAAAAAAAACAATTAAAAACCATTTAAACATTTAAACCATTTAAACCATTTAAAAAAATGGTTATTTTGTTTCTGCGGATCTGTGTCAATGCGATGACACCTTAGTTACTCATGATTCAGAAATACAGTCAGGAACGTAAAACCGAGTTTACATGTTAGCGTCCTCAAAACATTTTCTAAACATACTTACGTTCTTATTGGCCCAGTTAAGTGAAGTAATTGTGTCTGGATACTTACAAAAATATTTTTTATACAGTTCCTCGGTGTTCAATAACAAAGTATTTCCGTAGTATTTCTGGGCAGAAATCATATAGGAAAGCAATACCTCAAGGAGCACTAGGCGGAAATCATATAAGAAAGCAATACCTCGTAGAGCACTGGGCAGAAATCATATAAGAAAGCAATACCTCGTGGAGCACTGGGCAGAAATCATATAAGAAAGCAATACCTCGTAGAGCACTGGGCAGAAATCATATAAGAAAGCAATACCTCGTGGAGCACTGGGCAGAAATCATATAAGAAAGCAATACCTCGTGGAACACTGGGCAGAAATCATATAAGTAAGAAATACCCCGTGGAACACTGGGCAGAAATCATATAAGAAAGCAATACCCCGTGGAACACTGGGCAGATATCATATAAGAAAGCAATACCTCGTGGAGCACTGGGCAGAAATCATATAAGTAAGCAATATCCCGGGAAACACTGGGCAGAAATCATATAAGAAAGCAATACCCCGTGGAACACTGGGAAAAAATCATATAAGTAAGCAATATCCCGGGAAACACTGGGCAGAAATCATATAAGAAAGCAATACCTCGTTGAGCAGCGGGCAAAAATCATATAAGAAAGCAATACCTCGTGAAACACTGGGAAAAAATCATATAAGTAAGCAATATCCCGGGGAACACTGGGCAGAAATCATATAAGAAAGCAATACCTCGTTGAGCAGAGGGCAGAAATCATATAAGAAAGCAATTCCCCGTGGAGCACTACGCAGAAATCGTATAAGAAAGCATCACCCTGTGGAGAACTGGGCAGAAAGCAATATCCCGTGGAGCACTGGAAAGAAATCATATAAGAAAGCAATAACCCGTGGGGCGCTACGCAGAAATCGTATAAGAAATCAATACCCTGTGGAGCTCTGGGCATAAATCATATAGGTTCTTGCCTTGTGAATATAGAACATGAACTAATGTGTTAAAGCGTCTCTCGTTCGGCCAAGGAACTGTGATCGTCTGAAATCGATTAAATGCCTACTATATTCCATTTATTTTAGTCTTTATATTAAACGTAGTTCGGTTTAAGTGGAAATTAAAATATTCCTTTCCAACCACTTTGCTCTACTTCTGTTTTGGAGCGATACAGCTATTATTGCACAAAAAATCTAAAAAATACAAATTTCTTCCGAATATTTTCCCTGTTCATTGGTGGCGAAGGATGGGAGGTTGACCGAGATGGGGGGGGGGGGGGCGGAATCAACGTTTGTGAAGTTACCATTTTGTAATGGAGGGTTGCAGAATTTGTGCCATAATGCGATAGGGGCAAATTTTATGGACGGCTTCTCGATATAGAATCACTCTTTTACGCATTCTTTTACTTACTCCTAAAAGAACGCTAAATGTTGCAAACGTTATTTTTTCGTGGCGGACAGGGACTGGCAGTACTTTTACCCTATTCTATCCCATGCCGATCAATTCTTTAGTCTTTACTTCCACATTTAGCTGATAACGGTCCAATGTTTTATTTATCTCTGATACTGATTCAATTCCTATAATTACAGGAAAAAAGTGTACTGAAAAAAAATTACTGCATATTTTTCAAATATGTAATTTCAGCACTTAAAAGAACGAACTGCAACTTAACTTTGATGTTTCAAATTAGTGCACGAAAAATAAAACAAATCTTTGTCGAGGACATAAACCATTGTAGTGCGACGCCATAGTCATAAAAAAAGGTGCACGGATTACAAACAAAAACGTCAAGTGTTCCGTGAAAAAAAGGTTAATGATTGATGTTACAATTTACTTGTTAAACTGTACACCGATAAAAATTGATGATTCTTAATTGAAATAAGCAAATACAATTGAGAAAATTTCATCTGTTTAATGCTGTTGTGCTTTAACAATCATTTAATTGGTAAAGCCTCACTTAAACAGATGCGTTGTTCTCAATTGTACATTTGGCTATTTCAATAAAAAGTCATGTTATTGTACATTTTAACAAGTGAAGGGAAACTTCGATCATATTACCCTTTTTTATGACACACTTGACATTTTTGTTTCTAATCAAATTAGTGCACCTTTATTCAATTTTCTTGATATTTATCTATTTTTATTGTGATTTGTTTAATTATCTGGCAGTCTGCTTTGGTTGCAGCTATTTGAAGAGCCATCTGGATAACGCCATTTGTCAACTCCCATTGAGGTTGCTTTCCCGCCAAGGCCAGCTGAATTATCTTATTGCCCGACGGATGGCGCTATATACCGACATCGCTAGTTGATTGTGAATTAGCGATATCCCTAATAGAGTTATTCGGATATTCGCGAGCCGCCATCTTTGAAAAGTCAAGCGAGGTGACATCCAACTGATTTACGTACTAAAATAGGCTTCGAAGAAGTCGCGCAAAACCCTACATTTTACGGTAAACTATTTTTACAATATTTTTAAAATCTTTATTCCAAACCTTAACTCGATCATACAAATAATGGAAACGCGAAAAGTGACGTATTATTATTGTTTTGGAATTTTTTTCGTCAAGCTGTCAGATGCTCGCAGATAGTAAGCACTGCTGAAAACTACATTCGCATATTTAAATTTTGAATCGTTATATAATTCATCGTGTAATTAAGAATTATGAACCGGCTGAAGGACGTTATTTAAGAAAACAAATTATCACGGTTGAGGTATCTTCTAATGTTAATATACATATTGACTTTGAATAGCGCCAACTATTACCGCCCGCAGTGGCACGCAAACGACAGCCGGCAGGCAGTAATAGTTGGCGCTATTCAAAGTCAATATGTATATTAACATCAGAAGATACCTCAACCGTAATAATATATTTTTCTTTAATAACGCCGTTTAGTCAGTTCATAATTCTTAATTACAAGGTGAATTATATAACGATGCAAAATTTAAATATGCGAATGTAGTTTTCAGCAGTGCTTACTATCTGCGAGCGTCTGACAGCTTGACGAAAAAAATTCCAAAACAATAATAATACGTCACTTTTCGTGTTTTCATTATTTGTACGATCGAATTAAGGTTTCGAATAAAGATTTAAAAATATTGTAAAGATAGTTTACCGTAAAATGTAGGGTTTTGCGCCACTTCTTCGAAGCCTATTTTAGTACGTAAATCAGTTGGATGTCACCTCGCTTGACCCTTCAAAGATGGCGGCTCGCGAATATCCGAATAACTCTATTGAATGAAGATGTCGGCAATTGCCAGTGATTAGCGATATTGCTAATTGAATTAGTGATGTCGCTAATTCCACTGCCGATATCGCAAAATGAATAATATTAAATAAAACGGCGTGCCATGCATGTGAGTGCTTTAATTCAAGTCTGACGGTTCTGTTAAATAGCCTACGTCGTGTAGTCTCCTGGACTGGTCATTATATATCACCGTGAGGGGAGGAGGCTTAATCGAGGCCTTAATGCATTTTTTAGGCCCTCTCGAGGAGATGGTCATAGATATTTCAGGATTTCTACAGGGGAGAGGGGTATACATTTTTCTAACTCCGTAAAGATACGGGCGCCGAAAAACCACTGACCAACCGGAACCAATAAATTTTTTAACCTCAGAAATGACCCTTTTAGCAGTTACAATTTCTACACACGTTTCTATTCAGCTTCGCCTCCCTCGATGGATGTGTTAGTTTTACACAATAAAAAGAAAGAGGTTACAAATTTTAGTATAATTTCATGCCACTAGATGTCGTTGTTAGCAGTGTGTCAATTGATTTGATTTGTATGCGTATTTTCTATCCCCCCCCCCCCGAAAAAAAAAAATTAAAACATTTGATAAAATAAAAAACAAAATCAGCTAATTAAACTGCTAACAACGGCATGTAGTTACAAGAAATGGTAATACAATTGGTGAGTCTGAATTCAATCATTTTAACTACTTACGCATTTTATGCATAAAACCAGTTACTGAAATACAGTCTGATGATGAGAGCAAACGGGCTCGTGCCATGAAGTCACGAGGACTATTGTCTAGTGACGTCACGTCCCAATCGAGTCGTTTATTCGAACGGGTCACTCACATCACTTATTAGCGTCAGGCCGGAAGTCCCAGAATGTCAGTCGATTAACCGGTATTTTCGATGAGAACACGTACCGGCAAATTGTAGGCTTTGTTATTGAACAGTTTGTGATGAAATCGTTGCATTATATGAAGGGTTCTAGGTCCTTGATCAAGAAGTTAAACCCATTTATGCGTCCGTAAGGAAAAAAAGTTGAACCGGAATTAAACTAGTTAGTTTCAGGTTTTGACAACATCGCATGGAAAACGGAGTCCTATATGTCGTTCTTCTTTGGACGAACCGATTAAAAAAAAAAATGGCGGCTACTGCGCTTCGCTGGTAACTGTCCCCGTATTTTACACATATTGACAATTCGACTAGTTATGTCGAACAAATAGCTCCTGCTAATCAGGTAATCCGATCATTGTATAATCAGTGGAAGTTGTCGGAATATTATTTAGTGTAACAGCTATGTAGTATCAATCATATCAAAAACCAAAACTGCTAAGAGGGACCGCCAAGTTTCGAATGGTTCGGTCCTTCAAAGGCGTGATATCAACGCACCAAAACATTCGCCAAGTTAATCGCACCGACGAATAGTTCGAAGGTTAAACGAAAACTAGAACATTGCTACTTTCGGGTGCAATGTTCATGTTTTCATTTAATGTCCAAAGTAGTAGTCGGTGCGATTAACTTGGCGAATATTTTGGTGTGTTGATATCACTCCTTTGACGGGCCGAACCATTCGGAACTTGGTGGTTCCTTTTACCAGTTTTGGTTTTTGATATATCACTTCTTTTTTTTTTAATTATGTATTAGACTCAACTCAACTAGCCTGTAGATGTGTAATAAGTGCCACGTCAACAGTAGCATGAGTGATAATTTTTTTGATATTTTAATTTCATATCACTTCTTTGAGAGGCCGAACTTTTTAACTTAGTCGCCTCTTTATTAGTTTTTGGTTTTGTTTTAATAAAAAAAATTTTTTTATTTCATTCATATCACACCTTTGTGAGGCCGAGCCATTCTCAGCTTGGTGCCCTCTTTACCAGTTGTTGGCTTTATTTTGATATTTTGTTTGTTTTTCGTGAATTGGATGCAGACACAATTTCTTTGGCAACGTTGTTTAGATCCACCCAAAACCAAAACTGGTATAAGAGAAGCCGCCAAGTTTATAAAAAGGGTCGGCCTTTCAAAGTAGTGATATCATTCAACCAGGTAAAGGCCGCCAAGGTTAATCATGTTAGCCAAGTTAATTGCACCTACAAATAGTTCGAAAGTTAAATGAAAACTAGAAGATTGCTACTAGCGGTAGCAATCTTCAAGTTTTCATTTAACGTCCAAAGTATTATTCTGTGCAATTAACTTGGCTAATAGGATTAACCTTGGCGGCCTTTCCCTGGTGGAATGATATCACTACCCTCAAAGGCCGATCGTTTTTTGAAACTTGGCGGGTTTTTCTACCAGTTTTGGTTTTGGGTGGATATCACAACTTTCATAGGACTGTGAACGTTCATAAGGTTACACCGTCTGTTTAAGATGCTTCAATCCCATTTTTGCGCACACTGACTAACAATCGCTGATTTCGTTCGCTTCGCTTACTCAATCAGCGTATCCCCTTCAGTTGTTTTATTTAGCCCTTCACCTTCCTCTTAATTTTTTAAGATTTCGTTCACATTTAGTCATGCAGGTCGTTGTTACTAAAACAGCAGAATACGAAGCAATTTATTTTGGGGTTATTAACAAAAAATCCATTAGCTCGTGTATGCTCGTATTGTTGCGTAACCATCATCTAACGCGCATCCCTTTATTCTTACGCAATCCATGGCAACGTTAATGTTTCTTTATTTTATCCTTCGTTACAGTTCAGTTTTTAGTTCGTCCTGGCTTTTACAATAAATCTAAGGACCTGTCTTGATTGTTCAAGCCATTATTGCTTAAAATCTTTGGTTGCAACTTGGAAAAGAAACGAAATTTAAATTCGCCCGTGGCGAATTTCAAAACCCTCCCACGCATTTGTCCTGACCCCTACAACCCCCAAACCAACAAAAGGACCATCCTCAGATCACTATGCAACCGTGTGCAAAAGTTTAGGTACGTAGGCCTTCTCAATTTTGCGCTAGCCATGAGCAAAAAGTCTATGGGATTTAACATGGGAAAAATCTTATTAGCTAGCTAGCTAGCTAGCTAGACAGTAACATAAAAACAACGTTATTGACGCATCTTTTTCTTTATGATTGGTGGACACTCATCCTTTAAATTTCAGTTTTTCTTAATCTCTGACCCTTCCCCTTACATTTTCCACAATTTGAAACATTTCTGTCGCATTGGGATTTATCCTCAACATGCCAAAATATGCTTTCAATTGCTTACAGTTAACAGACACATGTCTGCTAGTGAACCGCCTTTTTATCATTAACAAACAATCTTTAACAATCGGATGTCTACAATGGATGATCTACTGTTACTTGGCGGCGACACACTAGCGTGTGTCTAGATTCTTCTACGTAACTAAATTAAATAATAACATTTGATCGTAGAATTAAAATCCTAAATTAAAATCCTCAATAAAAACAAATAGATATCAGTTTCGTTTAAAATAGTCTCGTCGCATTGTTGCATGAATGAATAGGCTTACCGTCGAACCAAATTCTCCATTAGGCCTATCTACTACTTACGAAATTCAAACTGCATTTTTAAAATTAGGCCTAAAAATGAAAATTAGGCCTAAAATCATGTTACCATGGCAACGTCAAGGTGCTACGAGTCGCTGTTGGCTTCATCAGCAGCGTCTCTCTCGTCAGTTCCCTACTACCACTGATCTATATATGCTACGTTGCGTGTTATGTTGTAACACTGTAACTGTGTGCCTGTAGGCGCACCGTGTTGCAAAAATGAATAGGCTTACTATACAATTCATATCTCCGTTAGCTGCTACTTATGAATTTAAAACTGCTGGTTAAAATTAGGCCTAAAGGCTGACAATTATGCCTAAAATGTAAAATAGGCCTTAAAGCTAACACAATTTTAACCGACAATTGTGATGGCTACTGCTTTTAGATTAGTATAATTGAGATAGCTAAGCTGTTGTAGTGCATGTTAGAGGCGTGCGCCTCAACATTGGAAGTGGAGGAACTGTACAGAAGACCAGTGCGACTAGGCAGTCGCTTTAGCCGCTTGTTTTTTGTTGTGCAACCTAACTTTAGGCCAGGTGTCAGTGGCTGTCAAGCCCATCTTTGGACCCATACGTTTTCTTTGCGAATAAAGTTATTATTATTATAAATTAATGGAAAGGACGAGCATTTCATTCTTCACACAAGAGCAATGAAAAAGGGCGATCGTGATCATCTTTTGCATGGTGAAAATGAAAAAGGGTGAGCGGCCGGCAATCTGATGCCATCGTAATTGGTTAGCACCCGTATTTGTTTAACCATTTGGCTTTCCGTCCTGTTTGAAATCTGGTGGGTAATGTCGACAACTGTTGTCGACAGAAAACTGGCCAATAAACCTGTGGGCCCCAACATAGGGCTTAGAGGGCGAGCATGTTCTTTTCTTTTCACAGCATCAGTAAAAAAAAAGGAGGGGGGGGGGGGAGTAGTTTGTAAAACGGCGAGTATGTTCATTCTTTACACAGTGGCAATGGTAAAGGGCGAGCTGCTCGCAGTGAAATGGATAATGTTGATTAGTATTAACAGTCAGCAACAAACGAAGTATTACGACATTATTGTTGACAGAAAACTCTGGGCAATAACACCTTAGACATAGAAGGAGGAAATAAACTCTCGGCCTCAATAGAAACAAGCGCCAGGCGTCGAGTACAAAACGAACTACATACCTTTTCGATTTGCTGCTGGGGATGTCCCAGGAAGAGCGTGAGCAGCGCGCGTAAGTAAGAAAATAGTGTTGTTGGCGGTGTCTGTTTTCGTTATGGTGTCATGCCTTCGGCTGTGATATCTGCAACAACAATGATACTACGTCATAGGTCATGCTGTGACGATAGCTGCCTGTATATTTATTGGTAGCGACAACAAAAATACCACAAACGACTAAAAAAAATAAGTTGTTACTTCTAATTCACGAATCCCAACAAACACACTCAGCCATCGTTAGAGCCGTGTTGTGGTTGTACCTTTCTGTAGATGGAGTGCGTGGCTTCGGGCCAGGGTTCCTTAATAAAATTCCATTCCATTCCAACCGAAGACATGAGACCATAACAAAAACAGAAACCACCGACAATTATTACAACATAATTTTCTTATTTACGCGCCCGCTCATGCTCTTCCGGTGACACCCCCAAGCAGCAAAACCAAAAAGGTAAGGAGTTCGCGTTGTACTCTAGTCGTACACCCAATTTTGTATCTGAAGTCCTTTCCAGTACTTCGCTACGTGAGAGCAGTGGTCATATGTAACGGACTAGCCAGCTAGCCATTACCTAGTTAACAAAGTGAAATGAAACTGCAGCAGGAAGATAAATAAACAAACACCATTCGTATCTTCAAGGTGCTACGACGGATGCGTGTTTAGTTACCTAGTTACCATTTTAAAACATCATTGGGGATCAGATTTTGAATTGAAAGCCAATTCAAAGAATTTTCCATAATTTTTAAGTTTTGTCAGGTGGGCCGTCGCTCTAGTTTTCTACCAACTTATGTAATGTTTCTCGTAGATCTGAAACATGTGCAAAACTCTTGCTCAAGATATAATACGCTAAGACTACTCTACATGAGTTCAACCGAGGTCTACTCCTTGGTATATAATGAGTCGAGATTTCAATGTTTTAGGGGAGCGCCATCCTTGGTTGGGGGAGTGCCGTCTTTCTCTACGTGGGGTGGTACGATTCTTCAGGGAAACTGAACGGTTGCGTACTTGCAGTTAGTTTAATTAGGTGCTTTGATTTCTGATTCATTCATTAATTCATCGTTTTCAATTACGTTTATAGCCCAAGTTCAATGATTTTGTTACTGTTGTAGTACACTTGTATTTCCCAATGTTCTGGAGCGCATGGACCCTTGAAGCTCCGTATTAAACTCAAACCGAAACCCACTAAGGCTATGGTGTCGCTCTGTAACTACTGCAATGTCCTCTGCAATTACTCCGATGCTACCGAATACTGATGATTGTTGCCTTTCTTGGCGCGCATTAGCGTGTGTCTAGACCTACATATTGTGACCTGCCTAATCTTGTAATTAAACGCACAACAACAGCACGATAAATTGAACACATTGTTTCAATGTCATTAAGCTGTTGACAAGAACGCGCTGTGTTTTACGCGCGTCGCTGCCCCCTCGGATGGCAGCTTGTTTACTCTGCATTGCGCAAGCGCACCCGGGTAAACCACCTCAGCTGCCCTGGAAAAGGGACGAAAGGCGGCTCAGATGACGCTTGTCTGGATGCCAGCCATCTCTCCGATCCTGCTCGTTTACTTTTGAGGATTGGCTAGCCCTAACCGACCAGCTTCAGGCGACCAATGTATAACTCCATACTCGGAATCAATGACGAACATCCCCCTTGTTAGCGTAGGAAATCGTAGCTACTCCTGGTAAACGAGTTAAGCTGTAGACTTATTTTAGGTAGGAATGAGCAGAGTCTACATCACAGTCAAGCTTCCTATACACGAGTCACTTTTTTATTATCCTATATTCCTACTTAGCGAGCCTTATTAAGACAACAAAACACCAGAAAAAAAAATACGTAGTATGCAAATACGTTAAAAGGCAAACTGGCGCAGGTTCAACCACCAAAGAACGCGTGTCTAGTTCCAGTTACTTGATTGTTGTGGTACAGCACCAATTTTAGGGCCTTAGGGCTTCGGGCAGATGACCAGGAGTGGTTAACGCTCGTTAAACCCTTTAAACCCTTTTTTCAATTTTGTACTTACAGGAGTCATCAAGCGACGTAGCCCACCATCGTGGATGTAAACGGCGGTGTAACAGCTAGGCTATACACTAGTTGGAGCTAGGACTACGTCTGTGTGCGTGTGTGTGTGTGTGTGTGTGTGTCTTTTTTTGGGTGGGGGTTGGGGGGGTGTTGACTTATTATTCCGGTCAGTTCGGGCTTCTTAATGTATATTTTTATCTACTCTCTATTTATTTTCTTTCTGATGTTTTTGGTGTATTGAAAAGGCCCGCCAGGTATTGCAGGAGGAAGGGATGAAATAAGTCATAGTTATTGGTGAGATTGTCATCAATAAATAATTTATACCACGGCTGGGACGACAAGCTAACTCGTATTTAATTAAAACGTGTTTGTGTTTGTGTTTTGGTGAAAATTGCTTCAAGAAAATTGTGATCAGTCAGTGTCTCGAAATGAATGAAGGTTATCCCATTTTAGTTTGTGGAGTGGGAAGTGTGTGATAGACGGACGAGTCCTTTGGCTCAACTTTGTGGTGGGGGGTGGGGGTAGTTAGACAAGCGATTCGGTGGCAAAGTTTTACGCTGGAAGCTCGCTCGTGTTTATCGATGCTGTTTGGCGCGAATAATTCGATATGTGATGCAGCAGGGATAAAATGACATTGTTGTAGATTCGGGATAGGTAAGTAATTCCTTTTGTGCGTTTGTAGTTTGTGAATTGTTTCAAAATTACGGTAATAGACTAATAGGTGTATCGGTATGAATGAAGGTCATTCCATTTTACTTTGTGGAGGTGGTGGGGGGTTAGATGGAGTCAATAAACTTAGTTATGGGCCAGACATGTGAGAGTTAGCAGGTATAAGATTTCATTCGGGACATTCCGGCAAGTTAAGTAATTCCTTTTGTACGTTTTTGTTGCGTTATGTTTTTGGACGCTGTATTTGGTTATTGGATGTTTGCGTTCCCAGTCTCGTGATGCGGAAGTGTCAAAAGTGTGGGTTATCGGCAAAAGTGTGGGGTAACTTGATAACCCACACTTTTGAGGATGACGCACACTTCCGCTCACGGTTAACGGGATTTAACCTATACGGAAATTTAGCATGGCGTTGAGTTAGCGTGACGTCACAGCCGTGGTATAATCGTAAATATTAGTATGGTTGGATAGTGAGTTGAATTTATTTGTCAATGGTCTGCAACCACTAAAAACTGGAAAAGTGACTTTCAGGTATCGTTTTATGTCTCAAGCCTTTTAGTTGTGTATTAATTTCTGATCATTTAATCTGAATAATGGATGAAACTGGTTTAGGACTAAATGAAGTCAAATTAATTATGATTTGAGTGAATGGGGTTATTGAGCCTGGCAAACAGTAGAATAATGTCGTAGTGCCCGCACTCCACAAGAGGTATTGCTCGCGCCAAACTATAACGCAAAAAAAAAAGGCAATACATGCGCAAAAGAAGAAACACGATGATAGAAGATGCACACTGGCACATAATGCTTATCGTAATACAAAAATAGAAAAAATTATTTACAGCTCTCAAATTCATTTTGAGCTGTGTAAATAAAGTTGCTCGAAGTTTATTTCCAGCTTGGCATTCAAGTTTTTGTCACTAAAGTTTTGTCATTCAAGCTAAAGTTATTAAAGAAAAACTGCATAAATTCAGCTACTTCCTTGGTATCAAGTTTTATAATAACATACCTACATTAAAAATATGACTAAAACTAAACACTTCCAGAAATGCCTTTTTAGTTGACTACTAGAGATCAGTACTGTGTCCCTTGACAATTTATTTAAAATTTCAAGCTGAAGAATATTTACAGCATTTTTATACTTTAAAACATGATTGGGCTAAAAGTTAATATCATCGAAACACCTTGCGCATTTTTATTGATTTTCGAACTGAAATCTACAAATAAAGCGTAGAAGGCATGTGAAAAATTTAAAATAAATCGGCCAATGGGTTCGTGATGACAGACAGACAGATAGATAACAGCACAAGATAAGTAGCTCCTTTCCTCTGCTTCGTACCGCGCGTCACTACACTTGATTTCATAATCGTGACTGTCATGTCGGTCACCGTTCTTTCTACCTCTTCCGCATTAGCACGTGCATTTTTTTAGTATATATTTCCAGTACCTTACGTTTCGGTCACGGGATTCGATCTCGCGTCCGCCTGGTTTGTAGCCGACCGTTCTGTCCACTAGTCTGTGCTTGCTCATTTTGTTAGGGTGATAGGGAAATCGCCTCACAAAGTTGGCCAGGCGCAATAGTTTTTTTTTCTTCATTCCTTTTGTTTGGTGGTGGGCTGTCATTTGTAGAAGTGGTGCTAAAGGGTTATTACCACAACTCGGGAAAACACGTTTAAATGTTGTCATTTTTATCTAATCGCGTAAAACACAAATTACATTCGAGCTGTTGTCCTTCGAAAGCTGCTTGGCTTCCATTTTTTCCTCGTTAGCCATTCTCTGCTCGGTTCTATAATCGTCTCATGTCTTCTTTAAAGCGAGCAGATTCACGCACTAACGACGTGACTGCGCAAGCCTGACGAAGCAGTCATAAAGCGCTTCGCAACAGCACCTTGAAGGTTTGACACGCTACAAGCTGAAGAAGAAAGAGAGAGAGATAATTTTGCTAGGTAATTCCAATGGAAATTCCTAGGATCTTTTACATGCCACAGTCGACATGAGCACGAGGCATCACAGGGCCCTTCTCTTCCCGAAAATACCAGGGCTGACTGCGCAACGGTGTTATGATTATACGAGTTCCATACGAATGGATCCTTTTGGTGTAGGACGCTACCGATCTGAGAATGAACGGGAGATTCCAACTATCCACCCAGAATAGGGAGGAGAGATAGGGAAAGAGCTTTACTGCTAATGGATACACGGGCCTCAGGCAGAAATAAAATGAGATCCCCCCCACAACCCCCACCCGATGTGTGTCCGGAGTTTAGAGTCTCTCGCTCGTTCTAAGCTGGCAGTGTTTTCACTAACGAGGGCAGTGACTGTCGCTGTTTAGGAACAGCATCATTTGGTCCAAATAACTATTATGGTTTATACGGCCCCTCTGACATCAAAGATATGACGGAAGCCGTAGTGTTAGATGAACCAAGCTCGTTGCATATTTTGCATTCGTTTCGTGAAACCGCAATCTTTGGAGACTGAAATTTACGGCTTTGTCGATGTGACGGCAAGGCATTAAAATCAAATGATCCCCAGCTCAAACAGATGCCGCCTATCCGGCACCGGCACGTAGGCACGTAATGAAACACGTGATCTCGAGAACCAATAGCAATACAGCATTAAACTAAAGTGCTAGTCCAACTTTTAGAGGTGAGGTTTGAATATTTTTTTTAGGTTAGTCATTCATTTGTGGCAATGAATTTTAATTTTAGTATGAAAGTTTTGCAAAACCAACTTTACGCGTTACACACGGCAGTCTTTGTCCGTTGCAAAAATCATAGTCTACTGTAAGTACTTAATAACATGCCAGTAACACACTGTTACGCTGTTAATTTTAGTTATTCAGTGTTCAGTTACCACTCAGAATAGGTGGTCGTGGACAGTTTTTATTTTAGCTCACATTTTTCTTTAATTTCAGCTAAGAACGTCCTGAGGCCAGTATTCAGCAATACTAGTTTCCTCATCGGTGACTTATTTTGACGACGTAGATCCAGTACCGGAGCAAGAGGGGGGCGAATGGGGCGGCCGCCCCGGGCGCCGAAAGGGCAAAGCGCGCCGAAAATGCAGCCCCACCCCCTCCAAAAATTAAATGAAAAAAAAGGCGAAGTCTAGCGTAAATTATTAGGATTGTTCTTTAATTCGTGAGTTGTAGTAGTAGTTTGTGATAGAGGTACCTCTGACTGACCAGAAAACTCACAAGAACATGAATTTGGAAACAAATACTTAATTTTTGGCCCGGTATTTGGGACTTGTTCACAATAAAAATGTTAAAACACTGAAAAAAAGTGGGAGCTGCACAAATTGTGGACTTCACACAGCCGCCATGTTGGAAAATCATCCATTATGGCGACTATATGAAACCCACAATTTGTGGCCCGCCTTATTTAATGTTTTAACATTTTTATTGTATACAAGACACAAATTCCGGGCCGAAAATTAAATATTTGTTGCCTTCATATTCTTGTTAGTTTTCTTGCCATTCAGAGGGCACCTCTATAATAAACTTAATGCATTGTAATTGTTCAAATGTAGACAAATATTTTTGTCTCGTGCCTACCTACCTCATCCCTTCAGTTTCGTGCGTTTTCAATGCGGGTTAGTATTATCTCTGTGGCGCTGCGATGGGTTCATTTTTGGGTAGATTTGGGAAGAGGCGTGGGGTAGCGGGATTCTGCAATCTGCTGTGTAATAGCGATAAAGCGCTGCGCTCAATGAGCTACTGGGCCAGGGCGCTCAAACGCCTTGTTCTGGCACTGCGTAGATCGAAA
This sequence comes from Lithobius niger, assembly GCA_023313725.1. NCBI lineage: Eukaryota > Metazoa > Arthropoda > Chilopoda > Lithobiomorpha > Lithobiidae > Lithobius > Lithobius niger. The sequence goes on from JAHWFP010024019.1 coordinate 37,040, forward strand.
CAACTCACAAGTTCTTTGAACCGGTAATTTACGTTTTTTTTTTTTTTTTAGGTCGTGGGTTTATATACAACGATTAAGTTTTTGTTGTTATTTAGTATTGCCAGGAGAGTCATAAAGCATGAGTCTCCAACATAATCCTATCCCATGTGCCACCCTGAGCCCTGGTCCCATGCGGCCAGTCGTCGAACTGGTGACCGTGTTTACTTTTGCGGAAAACCTAGGTTACCTACTAATTCTGTGTGAAAAGTTTTACTTGTACTGCGAATAGCCCAAGTGTGTCTCAATTCGCAATTAACACCTTTACTAGCGTTCATAGAAATAAACAAGACGGAAATCCGACGTCTCAACAAGAGTTAAAAATCAATAGATATGCAAACCAATTTACATTGCCTTTGGACTCATATGTCAAACTGTCTGAGCGAGGAATCGAACCCAAGACCTTTGAAACCAAAGACCGAGGTCCTACCGCTGAGCCACACTGACACGCTGTGTCAATCAGCAATACGACCTCGGCCTTTGGTTTCAAAGGTCTTGGGTTCGATTCCCCGCTCAGGCAGTCTGACATATAAATCCAAAATGAAACGTAAGTAGGTGTGCATCTGTATTTATTTGATTCAGACAAAGGCATTGCGAATGATTGAGATTTTTGCCGTTAGCTCCTCTCCAACAGTAAAACCATAAAAAGGCACGATTCCCAGTCAAATGTGAACTGAATTTCACTCAGATCTGACTCGTAAAATTTTTTATCTCGATGCAGGACTTTTTATCAGTACTAATTCCGTTACTCAAAATCAACGATCTTCACACCTTTTTTCCACCTAGATGCAGGTGACACATTTTATTGAGCATCAGGTAATGGTGTCAGGCACAAACACGGCCTATTCCATCAATTTCTAGGCTGGTTGGCCACATTTATTTATTCCCCTCACCATCGTCAAATTCGCGAAAGCCTTGAATTCATGACTTTCAGATAATATATATATATTAGTGTTGTTGTTTTGTTTTTAGGGAGCACGAATCCCCACTACGATGAGAGGGACAATTTAGCTCGAGAATCCAAGCGGAATACCCAGGATCCATAGCCAGTGGCCGCTAATGTAACGATTCTGGAATTGAATAATGACTTTCTTACAATGAAGTCTGGCAAATGAACTTGGTGGGTGGACCACTAGCGCGGTCCTTGATTTTAAAGACAGTTAAACAAAAATAGTAAAACTGGTAGTAAAGTAGTTTTGCTGACCTTAAGACCTTTTGTAATTTAACGGTAACTGCATCATGTCCTGCAGCCATACCACTAGTTTTGACAAAGAAGGTATTGGGATTTACGTGGAATGTGCGTATTTGCACCCAACCCAAGTACATTGCTAGAATTCCTGCTAGAATTCTGAGGAATTCTGCGGAATTATGTGAACTGCTACGTGGCTGTTGCTTCACAGTATTGAACCCCATTTAAAAAATGAAAACCGAGACTAAAAAAAAAAAGCGTTAAAAAGAGACCCGGCGTTTAATAGAGACCGACGTTTATTTTTTGCAAAGCAGATTAAACCCCGGCGGAAAACAGAGGAAATATAGTCACAGGGAGTTTGTATGCGTGCTGTCCAATAGATTCAATCGTAATTCCAAAAACTATTAATAACAGTACAATCCATAAACGGATCCTCTCTTTATTACACCTCATAATCAAATATTTTAGTGACAAAAAATGCCGATAAAATCTATTGAAAAAACTTCATCTTTTGCTGTATGTTACTTGACACGTGTGGCACGTGTTTAGACCATTCTGAACTGACGTTGATATTTTGGCCTTGATATTTTGATATTTTGGCGTTGATATTTTGATGTGATACTTCGGCCCTCAATAAACGGCATATATTAATTCGAATAGATATTTGAGGCTAAAGGGCAGTGTGTGATACAAAGCTGAAGTTAGTGTATCACCTTGTTTATTCTAGTAATTCTACACAGTTCTCTATAATTTAGACATTAACACTTTACCAGGATTTCTAGTATGGTCAGGACTTGGGAAATAATCCCTTTAGGAGAGATGTGTGTTGGAGTGAATAAAGGTTCTTCCCCCAGCATTTGACGTGTTACCACACACACACAACTTGATCAATTTGTTATACTACAAACTTCATTCACCTCATAATTAAGTTTTAAAATTCTTGATTTGATTAGCTCAGTGTGTTTGAAGGAAAAATCCAGTAAGTGCACAAAAATGAATAAAAAGTAAACGTTTCAAGTCATTTCCGAGTCATCATCAAGAATGATTAAATAAAAAATAAACAAATAACATTAGAAAGTTTAGAGTAAGTTAAAGAAGTCCATCTTTACAAGGTAGAACTTGTTATAGGACCATTACAAATACAGACAGAGCCATCAAATAAAAAATGTTTCGAAAAGAAAAATTTGAAAATAAAGTAGGGATTTCGATACGTGCTTGTGGCTAGCACCAAACGAAGTGCCAGTGCTGACTTAAATCCAGTATTTGTATGGTTTTATTGGATTTATTCACTGGTTTTATTTGTGCATTTTCTTTCCAGAATCACTCTAGATAATGACTGAAAAGGGTTGAAATGTTGAGTTTCTACGTGTTTTTGTGCACTTTTTGGCTTTTTCCGTGAAACCTCCTGCAGGTGGGTTTTTATTTTTTAAGTTTAAAAGATAACGCATAGGCAAACAGGTTGGTGTATACATCTTAGATGACTATGGCGCTGGATCGAGCTCGGCACTGGTACTATTTTTCTTTGAATACAATGGCTGTAAATTAAAGAGGTGACAGAAGCTTCTTATGTGATCAAATTCTAAAGTATGTTGCATCAGTTACATTTCTTTACTCCTTGTTCTTCGCATATACTCCTGGTATGGTCGAATTGCGGGGCAAGGTAATCTAATAGTCAGCACGACTTTTTCCTGTGCAAGAAATCCCTGGTTCGATCCTCACGTCAGCCACCCCTGGCTTATATGGGAGGGGAACGTCCCTGTGATGCCTCATGTTCATGTCAGTTATGGCATGTAAAAGGTGCAAGGAATCTACGAATTGCCTAGCAAAATTGTGCCTCTCCCCTTCTGGCGCCAAGGCTTCGGCTGGGAGTGCTACAAACCTCCAGGGTGTCGGCTGGAGGCGATAAACCTTCAAGTGATGGCTGGGAGGCGACAAACCTCCGAGATTCGAAAAACCTACAAGGGAGCGCGACAAACTTCCAAGGTGAAGGCTGGGAGGTGTGAAACCTCCAAAGGAGCATGATACCTCCAAGGTGTCTGCTGGGAGGTGAGAAAATTTCAAGGTTCGAAAAACCTCCAAGGGAGCGCAACAAAGTGTCGGCTAGGACGTGACAAATATCCAAGGCGCTATAAACTTCCAAGGAAGCGCGACAAACTAAGGTGTCGGCTGGAATCGATAAACCTCCAAAGAAGTGCGATAAACCTCCAAGGTGTCGACTGGAGGCGACAAATCTCCAAGTTGCGAAAAACTTCCAAAGAAGCAC